>WURT03116337.1:0-11909 GCA_009936505.3 Holothuria glaberrima
GATAGGGTACAGATGTTTATTATAAGAACCCGCGCCCATCGTACGCGTATGTATACGACC
This sequence comes from Holothuria glaberrima, assembly GCA_009936505.3. Taxonomy (NCBI): domain Eukaryota; kingdom Metazoa; phylum Echinodermata; class Holothuroidea; order Aspidochirotida; family Holothuriidae; genus Holothuria; species Holothuria glaberrima. Next base: position 61 of record WURT03116337.1, read on the forward strand.
TGTAACAAATGTCACTGTCACTGCACTAACACAACACTGTCTGTCACGTATGTTCAGCTAGCTTCCGTATCGTATATCGCAGAAAAGCCGATCGAGGTAGAGAAGCTAGACCAGCCTAACCTAGATTGACATTCTAGTTAAGTTAGGCAAGGCAGTACTGCGGGCAAAAAATCACCTGCTGGATTCTCATGACATAAAAGGTGGGCCTAATTTTTCACAATTGGGATTGGGATACATACATTCAGGGACTGCGCCACACGGGGGCGGGGAGGGAGATTGCCCCTTTAATTTGAAAAAAAGGGGGAAAGAGAAGGAAAAGAGAAGAAAAAGAGAAGGAAAAAAGGGAAAAAGAAGAAAAGGAGAAAACGAAAGAAAAGAAAGACAAGGAGGAAGCGAAAGAGAAAGAAGAAGAGAAGAGTAAGGGTGGCCCGGACTAGGGCCATATCTGATCCAGATAATTAATCCAGAGCTTCCTGGAGCCACTGTTCCAGTGTTTGCAGCCTTTAGATACCCTTTTATAATACACAAATGAAGGAAGGAAAATTTTCGTAATAGTTCAAGAATGTTTCTGTGGACTCCACACACGTATTTGTGGGTAAAATCTTCCTCCGAATTGAAGGCATAAAGTATCTAAAAGGAAGGCTTCAGGAGGTTTGTTGAAAACATACCCTTCTCTTAGACAACAAAGGTTTCCCTCCTCTTTCACCCAACCAGAAGTTAAAATTCTCTCAATTAGAAACATTTACCAGCCATATATGATCAGTTCCAAAAATATCTCAAAGACAGCACCATTTTGCATCTAAGCAACCTTAAATTACCAAAAATTTCTCAAAGGGGAGGGGGACACCCTCTCCTTAGACCCCTCTCACAGGACAGCGATAACTTTTCTCATGCTTTTCCTCCTTTTAATATACCCTGGCGCCTCCCCTGCATACATTGTTGCATTTTAAACTCAATCCGGCTCCTTTAGAATCTGGCTCCTACCTGATCGACTGCCCACGCACCAGTGATGGGCTGTATCCGCCCTTGTTACTGGAGGGGTAGGTCTTGTTGGAGGAAGATGGGTCATTCGTCAGGAAAAGAAAAAGTGCATCCACGGCGGGGTCTGGGACCTCCCCTGGAAAATTTTGGGGAAAAGGGAATCCTCATATGCGACTTTCCGGGTTTTGGTGGCCTTGAAATCATAATTTGGACAGTGAAATTTTGAGCATTTTAGTATTATTTTCTCAAGTACGCCAACTTTCATTCACGATTTGGAAATCTCAGGGGGCAGTTGCTGAACTAACTTTACTAAATAAACTTTTTATATGATTTCTGAATCTGCCTGGTTGATTTCATGGGGATATAGTGTACAGTATCCCCCATCAAATTTCCCCACCCCACGATCGCCACCTGTGCCCATACATAGAACAATAAAATCGTCCAACATGGAGTGAACTAGTTCGGTTTTTGAAGAGTTTCAAGAGTTTGAGTGAAGACTGTAACACTAACGCTATGAGCAATCGTCTCGTGTATACCCTGAACACGTTTTCATTTTGGGCATGCGCACTTGTAATAATGAACTTGCTTATTATGAGTAGCAAAGGATAACTGTGAAAACTGCGACCCTACATACAATTTTTGTTTTAAATAATAATGTAAACACTGTTCTACCGCCAAGGTTACATCGATCATCCTAGGCATGCGATTAACTGCAGCTGTAAAAGATTGATATTTCAGGTTGTAAGTGTCATTTTGATGCCCGTCCTTCAGGACGATACCGCCACACTAGCCGACGAAAGGAGAGTTATAAATAATCACAATTGTCATAGATAATAATATTCACACCTATAGGGATTTTCTGGCTTATATAGGGTGGGATGACGATATTAACCCATCTTCTATGGTACACAAATAATCATATCCTGGCATCGTCACTGTTGCTATGACTGAACAAATCGCTGATTCTGTTTCTGATTTGGACGTAATTTTACAGCCATTTTAGTGCCTGTGATTTACTTTGTAAGAGTCACCGGATTTCACAATTTCATATGAAATTTCAAGAAGTCCCCATGTAGAGAGGGGGTGTCTCACGAACCTTCCCCATCACCGCTTTTTTTTAAACCTGCATCCGCCCCTGAGGGGAACCTACGACAGGGGATCGCGAGCCTCGCTGGGGAAAGTTTGGGGGAAAGGAGCCTTTTGTATGTGATTTTGTGGATTAAGGTTGCCATAAAACTATATTTATGAAAAATATATTTCATGCCTTTTCCTCAGCAATAAATAAGAAATAATGCTGCTAGTTCTCACTTACACTACCCCTGGAACAGGCGCCAAGAGCGAAGAAGTTTCTGGTATTCGGTATTTTCATGCATTATACTCCTGCACTTTGTGATTCTTTATGAGGTGCTTAGCTCAGGGTGGCGCCAGGGGATATACCCCCCCCTCCTGTCGGGAAAATCTGCCCATCGGGAAAGGTTTACAGTCTTGTCAGGGAGTGTAAGTCGATACGATAAAGTCTGCAGTCCCCGAGGGCGACTAAATCGCCTCGACAGTTTATGTTTTTTGCTCTCAAGAGGACAATTTCTCTAATAAGAACCCAAAATTTTCGCCGCGCTTTGCTCGCTGTAGAGTCACTCCAGTTTTTTTTTTCAATAGTTCTATTCCATATAGCTAGATAGCAAAGCCTTACCAACAGACCAAGTAACACGTAGGCAGAGTACACAGTGTGTGTAGAGGCATATTGCAAAGCCTGTTTGCGGTTCTCTTGTGTTTGTATTGCGCGGCGGTCACGTCAGTTAGTGCGAGACGCACGGAGCAAAGTTTGGCTATTTCATCGGACAATCCAGGTGGTTCCTTTACTATATCCCCGATACGGTCTACAGCCCCTACAATTTTTCTCCTTTTTTCATTTTTTGTTCTCAATGATTACATATGGTTTTTGTGTGTAAGCCTACAAAAAATTTTCGCTTTGCAATTTCATGATTCAGATTCAAAAGAACACTATCAGTGCGCAACTCGGCTCTTGAAGTACTAAGTGATTTTATGCAAATTATGTCCTGCAATGGCATAGGATAGTTAGGCTCCTTCATATCCACACCCTCAACATAGGGGCTGTCGGAAGGCTTGGGGTCACTGGCAAGACCCCTATAAAGAGATCCTAGTACCATTTGACTAATAGAAAAATTGACTGAACAATATTAATTTTAAACATAATCCTGGGTTCATAGCTTTGCAAAGATATGCACCATTTGGAATCTGACTTCACATATGGAAGAAAATCTTAGGGACTGGGGAAGGGGTGGAGAGGGAGGGGGTCATCGATTCCCTTCGACAACGTGTGACCGATTCTACTTAAATTAGGACAATTCTTGAACATACCTCAGTTCAAAGATAGCCCAATTATGCCAGTCAAGTGCCATACTCCATGACATTGCACAAAGTTGTCAAGGAAGGGGCGAGGGGGAATTCTCGGTCCCATTGTTGTCCAATGGAACAAGTTAACTGTTTCTCTCCTATTTGAAAAACACTCGCATGAGATGTCGTTGGCATAGGGAGCTTCCCTCAGCTGTGTGGAGGCTTTGTATAGCAATCTTTGGGGGACGGTATAAGTCTCCCCTCCATCTCCTCCGAGAAATTTTTGAATGTAGTCTTTAGTTGCCATATGGTGCAGCATGTCCAAATTTCATAAGAAAAATTATTGCAATTTTTTTACATTATTTCAGAGGGAACAAATGCATCATTTGGATTTTTTATCTTTGAATATAGGGGAGAGGTCAAGACTAGGATCGAAGCACATATTACTTCCACCCTGCAAAGTTTAGATTTGGGGCACTTTAACCCAGCCCCTTCCAAGGCTTCTGTGCTCCTGTGTACAAGATATGTAATTTATTTCGATTTAATTTGCCAAAATTTTCATTCCTATTTCATCCCAATTTTGTAGAAAACTGACTTAAAGGGAGAAGGCAGTCGCCCCAAGTTTATTTTTAAAAATTTGCTAAATCTTTCACACCTCCTCTTATTTCTCTCACAATTTTTTTGTAATGTTTCCTGATAAAATCATTGAATACTGAAGGTAAACCAAGGAGTTATTCTTCATAAATTTCAGAAATAAGTGACAAACATATTGTCACATGATTGATCTGAGCCAATTCTGAACTAGTGTACCGGGGAACACTAACTCAAACTGAGGGACTGCATTTTCCCTTTAAATTTCTAATTTGACTTCCCAAGTTGGGTTGATAACTTGAACCCATTTCCCCACCTTATAAGATAATCCCTGTGGGTAAGGAGGCAATTGCGATTTAATTACAGATTCGACTATCTACTAAATAGAGGAAGCGAAATATCTCCTAATTTTTCGGGGACCTTTTGATAAAATTGAAAACGAAATCCCCCATTGATTGCTATTTCGAACAATAGGTTTTCCCAGCGTACTGTAATCGAATATGTGTTTTAGATGGCAGAGGAATTAGTTATGGACTGTCACTGACTGTGCAACCATATGAATAATCAGCGGCGTAGCGATGAGCTTGAGGGCCCGGCTCCTGGACCCAAAGGTCACCCTATCAGGAAGTCCAGTGGCGCCACCAGAGGTTGGCGATTTGAGGGCACTATAGAAGATGGTGCTTTAAGTCTACCCTAGATAAATCTGGCCAGAAGGTCGGTAAAAATTGCGTAGTTTTGAGATATTTGGTAAATTTAAAAAGGGCTTAGATGCAAAATATTGTTATCTTTAACAAATTCCTGAACTCACCATATAGTAGGAAACTTTCACGATTTAAGTGAATTCTTATACTTTTGGTTGACTGTTATTGGAAAGCTGTGGTGACTAAGTGGAGGGGTAACATTACCGTAACAATACCTTTCCTTGAAAAATTCTTGTTTAGTTAGGTAAGGTGGCTTAGATGCAAAATGCAGGTATCTTAGCAAATCTTGCAATTAATTACATGCATGGAAATAATCATTATTTAGTGATATTTAGGCTGTGGTATATGACACTCGTTATAAATATGTGTAACGACAAAGGCATACTACGAATGTTACCGTATATATGCTACTCATGACATTAACATTGCTCTAAGATTCTCTACTGAAGCGGGGTCCCTGAAGAGGTCGGAATTGTACATTTTTCGGAAAAGTGTTTTGGTTACAATAATGTATTATTGCCCCAATGATGGTTATAAGATATGGAGTGAGTACCTTGATAAATGAGCGAGAAGCTCTCAGAAATTTTGCATTGAAAATCGTCCCCATAACAAAATTTGCCTGGAGACTTTGCACTGACACACTTTTAATTCCTAACAAAATGCATCAGTTAATTGAAGGCGAGTCTTCCCCTGAATTCCACTACTTTGCCTTCTTGCAATGCCCTGCTCCTCCATAATGACTCCAATGACCAAGAACAACCGGCATAATTGTAGAACCCTCCTCTTTGAATAATGCGAATATGTTTGAGACGGTATTGATAGTAAACACGGTCATGCGGTGGGGCTACACGTGCGCGGAGCGCGCGAAAATTTTGACTTTGATTTTGACTTTTTTGACTCAGATTATTGATATGGCCAATGAACTCAATGTCCTTTTCCATTCCTGAAGTAAGGAAGATTACAGATGAAATCCCAATTTCTTAGACCTTTAATTTACCCAGCCTAGCCTTTTTCTGTGCATCAGTGAAGCGGGCGCCCATTTTTGGTCGGGGACCCGGCTCTGCACGGTCCGAGCCCATAGGAGTAACGCCATTGTGAATATACATAGGCGTACGAGACGGGGGCAGGGGGCAGACTGCCCCCCAAAATTTTCTGAAGTGGAAAATTCGGGCAAAAAAATGACCAAAATTCGGGCACAGAATAGGTGGAATTTCGGCAAAGATGAAGAAAAAGTGAAAAGATTGCTCCAATTTTCTACTGAGTTCCCGAATTTTTGATCGAATTCCCGAAAAAAGTGCAAAAATTTTCCCGCGCTTAGCGCGCATGTAGTTATTTGCCAGTATCACCTCTATCAAACTTTCGGAAAGGCTCTGACATGCACAGTCCTAATCACTTCAGTGTATCAACAGTGTAAAAGTTTCTGAAGAAAAGAACCTTATTGAAAAGGTCCTTTCTGTCAGTAGCCACGAAGCTGTTTGCTGTTAAAACAGCATACAAGGTTGTAAGGCTCGTTAAAAGGTGTTATGAGGATAAAAGCAAGTCAAGTATTTTATAGCTCTATAAAAGTCTGGTGAGACTGCACCTATACTACTGGTCCAGGTGCATCATAATTTGCAATACAACCTGGCAAAACTGCTACAAAAATGCAAAAATGTGTAGCATTTTTTTGTGTTCATAACCATAGCATTCTTAGTGATTCACACTTAATAAGTAAAAAAGTCCTGAAAACTGCTATGCAACATTGAAACACTAAATTATTCCCTGTGCTTATGGATATGGAGGACCAACCTTGACAAGATATTGATTTAATTGAAGGTGTACAGAGAAGGTAAAAACAATTATTCCCAACCTCGGTGATAGGGACTAATTAGAGATGCTCAAATGCAATCTGATGTCTTTAGAAACAAGGCACAAGCCTGGCCTGTTCAGTGAAGCTTTTAAAGTTATGAGGGGTTTTGACAAATTCCCTATCATACTCTGTTCCAATTGAAAAGTCATCAGAATTCTCTCGTGATTGCCAGGGGACATGGAATGACCATTAAGGTTAAGCAGTGACCAAACCTTAATAGCTGAGACGGTACAGTATGTACTACTTTTCTCAGCATTCATTGATGACTGGAACTCTTTGCCACCAGAAGCTGTTTTAAATGCTAAGAGCATTTTACAATTCAAAAAAAAAAAAGATCACGGGAAATCTTTTCAAGAATATTGGTGCGAGTACAAGAGTTTCCATGCGGTAACATCAACGGCTAGCTTTCCAAATACGTGATTACAAGTGCGAGTACAAATCCGTTCTCACAAGCACAAGTTCAGGCAAATGTGTTAAAAAACACCTGGGTCACGAGGGAACTGAACCAACATTTTGGGTCAAATATTTTTTAACCCATATTCGGGTCAACGACGAACACGGGATGAGTCACATTCACAAAAAGTTTGCAACTTTAGATCAGGGGGATTGGTAGGAATTAATGGAACACAACAATGAATAATGGATAAATTGATGTCAGTGACAGTGATCTCAACGGTTTGGGTTACAGGCTGGTCACAAGAACGACATTTCAACCTCTTGGATGGGAACATTTCATACCAATCTTAATTAATCTACTAGGTAGGAAAATAAGAATATATGAAAGGATGTTCTTCAAGGCTAGAGTACGTAATGAATCCTTGTTGAAACTGCGTATGACGTCATATCTCAAGCCTCTTTCACACTTAGACAGGGTAACCCGATATCGAGGGCATGCTTCATTTGGCCGTTCATGCCCCTCGAAGTCAGGGCGCATATAGTACTGATTTGCACTTCCTGTGCGAGACGCGAAACTACAAGATAAAAAATGACGGCTTTCACAATTTAAGCGACTGTTTGTTCAGCGTTCAGCAATATTCTAGAAATATTCCTAGTAGTTCTGTGTCATGACTTGTCACACGAAAATATCACACAACTACAAGCTATAAAAGTAGAAACCTTTTACTCAATTTTATCTGGTCGCGTCGTATCACTCCTGATGTGAAACCTTTCAAACATTCTTTTGAACTTTTGACCAGAACTTCTTTCAGGTTCGGCAGCCCAGAGCCTTGGGGCAGGCTCGTAGTCAAGGGGGAGGGCAAGGGGGCGAAGCCCCTTTTGGAAATTTTTTTCGTCCCCTAAAGTTTTCAATTTGCCATTGACGTAATACTTTTTACACATTTGGCCCCCTGAAAAATCATTTGCCCCCTGGAAGCCATTTGGCCCCCTTCAGTACCTTGTCTGGCTACGGGCCTGCTTGAGGGGAGATGATCTAGATAGGCCCTACCAATACCGAAATATATGAGCATAACAGGAGTCACCTGGGATGTTTAGATATGGCAATGGCAGTCTCGTGGACAATCCGTTACTAGTGGGCCTAGCGGTCATTTTTCAAATGACGACCGTGTCTTAGTAACCGTGATGAGTTTTGAAAATAAAAGTTTGAAAGAATCTTCTGTCAACATGTAGAGAGGTTTCACATGAAAAAAAAATATATATAAAAATTTCTTCAAATGATACCACATATAAGGGACGTTGTGATGAATTCTAATACATTTTTGTGCCAAAATTTGAGTTTTTGACCATTTTTTTTCCAAAATATGAATTTCATCGGTTTACATATTTCCCCATTTTTCAAAAAGCTTTTTCAGTTGTGGATGGGAACTTTCCAGAAAACTGTCCATACGTATGAGTAGTACTGTGTGAAAACAACAGAAGTACTTGAGGCAACAGATTCATTTAGATAAGCATTACTGGCAGGGACGTAGCCAGAGAAGAACAGGGAGATTCCTCCCCAGATTTCCCCCTACTGAAATGACTGCACACGTATTTTTTAAGTGACAGTTTGCCCTGTGTCTCTCTACACTCGTCCCCCAGGTTGCAGTACCCAGCTACACCACCGCGGTAAATCATTTACCTGATCGTGGCTGAGGAGATGTGCTCAATTTGCCATGTACATTTTGTAGGAAATGAATTCAAGTACTATTTGTACAAAAAGAATGAAATAAATTTAACGAAAGTTTAAGTATTTGAGGGATCACATCTTTCGCAGTGAAAAATGGCATTCTTGATGAAGCTTCAAAGCCTGGAATCATCTTCCACTTGCGTGCAGATATTCAAAGTTTCAACAGTTATGTTACACTCATTCTAAAACAGTGTGAAAAGCGCACGCTTACTTCAGGTGAGGTTGCATGTACGTGGTGAAAAATGCTACAAGGGTCCATGCAGAGGCCGCAAAACGGACCAAATTTAGTAAATTGAATTAAAGGCGGTGCTATATCACAGATTTTCGGGCCAACCAGACAATCCCCCGCAGGGAACTTTCTCCCCAGACAATTCCCTGCCATGGCAGTGACCCTTCAGACAACTTTCCCCACCAGAAAACTTGAAACTGTCCATGCGGTGCGGAAATTGCTTGGGTGGAAATATAGGGCAGGACGTTGTTCAGAGTGATCGTCCCTGTCGGCAGTGTCCCGGTGGGTAGTGCTTGCAGGATTGTCCGGTGACGATACCACATACATCAAGTCTCTCACATGTACTAATGATGACCACCTGTATGAGATAGACACAAGATTATATGTCATGGCCAAGAAAAGTCAGTTCCCCACCACGCTTTCGGCGGCTGATGTCCCGATGCTTTCTCTTTTTGGCGCCCAATTACTATTGGAAGAATGATTGAAGCCAAAATTTACATTTTGAAATTAAAATACACAGATGAACATTGCATTCAGTCACCGTGTGAGGTTTATGGCATATGGACAATTGAACTTTCGCCCCAAAGACTAGACAGTTTAAAAGGCAGACACTTTTTACCACTACTGTTTCGTTTAATTATTTGCCCTTAACCCTTCAGCATCCTTCCCCAAGAGTCCTACCCTATTGGAACCCAGGCACCTATTTTGATATAAAGTTTATAACAACATGTCGAATATCAACGAAATGACAAATAAAATCGCCTCAATGACACCATAACTTCAACCTAACCAATGGGGCATGTCTTTCAGAAATAAATAACGTTTATCTTCGAATAAGTATGAAGTGGAAGGTCACGGCCCCGTTTTACGTCTCCAATATTCTGAAACTTGATCCAAGTAGTCGTAAATTTCGTGGTTCTCTTGTTGCTGTGGAAAACTATTCCAACCATGGAAGTAGGCGTAATATGTATGGAACGCTTCCATAAATATGTAATACCATGCTGTAGTGAAAATAGTGAGTCCATTCCTTACTTGCATATTTTGCAGACCTTTAGCCAGATGGTGTATAGGTTGGAAAATTCAAATGTGCGTTTGTAACTTTCTTCTTGTAGAAACAGGGCACTATAGTAATGTACGGTACCGAAAAAAGAACAAAACTACTTTCTGGAAGGCTTTCCACTGTGAACCATTGCCAAGGCGTATCGCTCTTTTCATTACTTCCCCCATTAAAAGATGACGCATCTTGTTGCATAACATTCTTTGAAGAATAGGAGACATGTCAAGAACAGTTGAAGAAGGTAATACATGCGAAATTTACAACTTAATATCTGTGAAATGTATATCTTAGAGGTGTTCAGCTTTCTTAAATGTGAAGAAGTATATATCCTACTGCTACTATAAACGAGTGTTTGCAAACCATAGTCCTCGCCGACACCGCAAGTTTTGAAACTGTGATTGACAAATCACTCCAAACTTAGCCTACACTGACAAGCTCATTCCCATCGGCCAATGAAATCGCTACTTAGTAATTAGTGAACTTTGACCTTACCATTTTTATGCACTCATTTCGGAAAAAGGGAAAACCTTTTCGAAAGAAAAAAGTCTCACGAGGTGATTTCTTCGAAACTGGACAACTAACGTGGTTGACATGCTTCTGGACTACCGAGTAACAAATCACCATATCCAGGAAATTGTTATAGATAAGAGGCGTGAGAGTTTGAAATTGACTTTCGACAGAAATCTGTTCGATGTAACTTGTCAAAGTCATAAACACCTCGATTCATGTTCGAGAAAAAAACACGATGCTGCCGAGTACCAATACGAAGACTGCAACAGCTGGTGAGTTTATTCTACACTTTTTTACTTCAAACTCTGCAACTCCAATTTCATACTGTATGTTATTAAAACGTTGATGTTACTTTTCGGTCAGGGTTCCTCAAGTAGGCGAGTTGCCGTCTCACGAGTTCGATGGCATTGTATAGGCAGGTAGGCCTATAGGTAGGCCACCGCATGCAAACGGGTAGCGGGATCAGAGGTTAATTTGATCATTCAATCATAATTTCACAAATGATGCCATTGATTTAGAGAGACTTACTAAGTGCAGATACGAACACTTTTTCAAAATTTCCTTCGGCTGGATGCCAAAAGGCCAAAGTCAAAAACGTAACGCCAGAAGAGATCCTTCGAAGCTTTTCCCAGCAGGAGCTATAAACTGTCTATGATCTTCAGACCTCTGTATTATGGGTATTTCATGTGTATCTCCATTCTTAACTGGCTGGTAAGAACAGATACTACATACGGGAAAAAGGGGGCGGGTAGCTAGTCCTCAGATGGTTTGTTCGTACATTCGCTGATCGTTCCTGTCTGTGTATAAATTTGTTGTTTCAAATATTTTTTCTACTCGACATTGTCCTCTTCCTGAGTGCACTACTGATAGAATCTTATGCTAGCCACTTAATTGGAGAAAGACTTGCGAGCTACGAAGGTTGCTCTGTTGCACTGATAACTTGAGAAAGAAAATAAAACTAACCGGGGAAACGCAACTGTTTTCACTTATATTTGTACTATTGTTTCCGATTGTGTAGTGTAAATTAAGTTTGTGACGTGTTAACAATAATTTGTGTAAATGGCATTTGTGTGCTCTGAACGTCAACTGGGAAGATAAGCATTAATTAAACATGTATAAACTTCATAATTTAGATTTGTTTTTTTTTTAATTTTATGTTTTCTTTTCATCCTCAGATGGATTTTGGTGAGGACGAAGAAGACGCCGTTCGTCTCCACCCCAGGCTCCTCCCAAGGTAATGTATTAAAATTTCATATTTACACATTTTTCCTCAGTCAGTAACAAAATTAAATATTAAACGAAGCGCCTGGTCCGCTTATACATTGCGTGCTTACAACGCAGTGACAAGAGAAACGCACAACACATACGGGAATGTAGGGTACGGTAAGTTGACTGGTGTGTCCCCTGTAACCTGCGGGAATGGAGGTGAAGAGAGGGGAGGGAAAGTGAGGCTA
>WURT03116348.1:0-30062 GCA_009936505.3 Holothuria glaberrima
ACACGGTCAGTAAACGTAAAGACTGATAGAAAATGAAGTTTTTCACACATTTTCGGTGGTAGAATAGAAATAAACCATATTTGTCAGACTATTATTGTCTCATAAACCATATCGACTCTAAATTTGGCAAATAACGGACTCGGCTTCGCCTCGTCCGTTATTTGCCAAATTTGAAGTCTCGACGGTTTATTCACCAATAATAGTCCGTCAAATGCGATTTATTTCTTAATTATAACCATTTTTATTTTGTGGCTGTAGCATTAGTTCGAGCATTTGTAACACCAAAATCCTCGAATAATGTACGTGTCTGACGTAAGACGTAAAGCGATAGGTGTAATGAATAGACTATGTAATTACTAAAAGAAAAATAACATTGATGGAATGACATCAGAAGGAATAATTTGATTTATGACTGTTACCTTCGGTCATGACCTTCCAAATGTACTTGCCATTACTTTCAAGAGGCTCCGTGTGCCTCACTTGTTACCCTGATAATCACTGCTTGCAAAACAATTAAGTAGTATATAAGTCAATTAGCATCGGTTTTTAATTACTAGACATTAAACAAAGTTTACTGTTTACTTTCGTTTCTTTATTTGGTAGAGAAGAACCTTGACCAGGTTATCAATGTTTCAGGCTTGCTTTCGGGCTAGTACTTATCTAATTACATTAAGCTTATCTGGAAACTTGCAACTTGTGCTGTTGACCTTATACCATATAAAATTAAAGAGCCGGTAGACAAGATGAAGCTACAGGTCATCCAAAAGTTATGTTTTACGTAAATGTTAAACTTACATTTTGTCAATGATAGAGTTCCCAATATCGTTTTATGTTTCGCTCGATACACCAGCATTTCATGTCCCATACATAACTTCTTTTACCATGTTTGCTATACCAATGGGGTATCCCCCCCCCCCTACATTCAGTCCAGCAGTATCATTGCAAAGGTTATCTAAGCATCATTGTCCGTACCTTTCAAAATGTGAATTCAGCAGTATTACACAGTTTGGCTGAAGATACTTATAATAGTGCTAGATTCGGTTTGAAATGTATTTCATTTCAACGAAAAGGTAACCTCGATCAAATCCATAATTCCTATGTCGAACGGAATCTTTAGATACACGCCGGATAACCCATTTGAGTCCAGCAGATACTTGACTGCTTTTCGTGTTGTACTAACTTAGAAGATAAAGTCTGTATGTATTTGTCGCAAATCTAACAGCATATTGATAAATGACTGTACATCTTACTTTGGCATTTTATAATAGACGGTTTAGACCAACAGATGAAGCTTGTATGGAGTTCAAGATACAAAACCCACAAGTAAGAACCCTCACTGTATTTGAATTTTATAAAATCGTATGATTCGGCAAAGTTCTCAAGTAACTGAAATTATGAAAGTCTTGTTGTATGTATGCATGGGTGTGTTATGTTTATCACGAGGGCGTGGAGAATATGCGCATGTGCAGTCGAATTATCAGCCAAAGTAACAGAGAACAAAAAATTAAAGAAAAAATGCGTTTAAAATGCACCAACATGGCATACAAAAACTAGCTTTAATCATTATCAAAACATTTCTGCCACTACTAAATTAAAAAATAAAAACTTGATTTCCTTTATATTCGCATTTGGAGGGTAAAAAAATTTCATTTTTTGAATTTTTAAACATTTAGGCCAACAAATTATTCTCGAGTAACAAACGGTTGAACTTCTTCCCATGAAACCCCAATTCTTGAACATAAGGCTAACATACTGCCTTCCTTTGAAATTATCTATCATTCTGTATAAATATTGGTTTCAAAAATAAGCAAGTTGTTTGTGAAGCAAACGCTTAATTTCTCTTTAACTTTTGTTTTTTAATTGCATACGGTCATCACATATATTTGAAGCAATATTTGCTGCTATTTATAAGTTGCCTTACTTGTCACCTACGCTTAACTCCCCCAAACAATCATTAGGTGATAAATTGCTGACTACAACTATGAATTCCTAATCAAAGGGACACACGTTTATTGACTTTTGTGTCTTTTCTATCGAGAAGAACTTGGTCATACTTTCAACGGTAACTACGGTTTGCAAAATCTACCTGTTAACCTTTTCATTCGTAGTTTGTATGAAAAGTACATCGAATATCCCCATCAGTCATCTCAAAAGATCCCGGAAGCACAATTTCATCATTGGAATTACCCTTGTTATCACGTGAAAGTGCCTTATGTATTCGTAGCTCCATTTGCAAACGTAAACATCGTATATACCTACCCACTTGATAGAAATCAGGGGTATCCAACGTGCGAAATTATGCTATACACACTACAGTAGAATATATACAGTGAAGAGTCTTAACCAACTCCTGATAATGTAATGCCCCTCCTGCGACACTTCTTCAAAATCGTTTTGTTTGAATAGAATTTCCGGAATTATTAACCCAGAGTGCGCTGGATGGTTGCGTTAAAAACTTATGAGACAATTTCCATGAAATATTGAAATTCGTTACCAATCGAATTTTCCCAAACAGTTTATCTTCAAATCATATAAGGAAGTGCAGCTGTTTTCAGGGATAAATTTTAGAAGGAATTACAAGGGAATGTGCGGTTTGGATTTGGACGACATATGTGCACTTTCAAAACCGTTGCTGTAAGATCTACGGTTACCAAAGATGACACAGGAGGTACCCTTGTTTTAATGTGACAATTTTAAGTGATTTATTTGCCAGGTGTTGTTTAACATCAAACCAGTTTGATCAAAACAAACAAAACATGCAGATTATGTGTATACAAAGACAATTTTATGAAGCTTAAAAATTCCTCAATTGAACTTGGTGAGCATACGCTCTTTATATTAAGATACGATCACTGGAAAACTCGTTAACATTGATCTTGTAAAATAAAATACCCACAAACCAATTTATAAGTTTTGAGTACTCATGAAATCAAAAGTGAGCGGATGATTCACCACGTCAGATTCATGAAGTCCTACATAATTCCCTTCTTTTTCAAAATGGAATAGAAAGTCTTTGCAAAGGGAATTTGGTAGAATAACGTATACATTTCGACTCTTTGGGCTTCGGTGAAATGAGCAGACTGCAAATCGTTTTGTATGACAGTATGACCTGTAAACTGATAAGGCCTTTTATCATCACTTAAAACATTCATTGCATACGTTTGCTCTGGAGTTCTGTACCTAACTCAAAATCTTGGCATGGCCCAGTTACTCGATAGTATTTTATCAAAGGAGAAAAAACCCCAACCGTACTATAGGTCCTAAAAACTTCTCCCCACATTGGAACTTCATACAACCGGTGAAAATATTCTATTAAATTGTTAACTGTTGTGATGTAAAAAACGTGATCATATTCTACACTCTTAAAAGGTCCGGCTCAAATTGAGCCCAAAACCCACGAAAAGGACACTTAACCAAAAAGGATCCAAGTTCAAAGTAACCATTTTCTGTTGTAAGTGAGCTAAATCTAGTCAAACATTTGACCAGATCTCGGTTCAGTGCCCATTTAAATTGATTCGTTTCAAATTGAACCAAACGTCATTTAGAGTGCATCACTTTAATTTTAAGTAACAGGGTGTGCAATCTCTATCGCATATATCATTTTCTTATTTACATTGTTATTTTTGTTTCTTAAAGTGTACCTATTAATTTTAAGTAACAGAAAGTTCAGTCTCTATCGCATATATCTTTCTCTTATGTACATTGTTTCATTTCATACAATATACTAAGGCAACTAATTTCGTCAGTGGGTGGGAAAAGTTCTAATTATTTAATGAGACTCGTTCTGCTTCTTCAGGTAAGGCAAAATGCTAATTGGTCATCACTACGGGAAGGCTTAATCACTCATCGTGAGCGTGATAAAGAAAATTTTTAAAATATGTTTCGAATGAACGTAACGATAATACAAAGAAATGTACAACCATTCTCGCCTGGGAATGTCTTTACACAAAATACTGGGTGAGAAATTTCGTTAAGACAAAATGTTTGTTAAATGTTACTATTTTGCTATTAATGATTTAAAGAAGGTGATAATCCAAAATTATAAAAACATTTGACAGTTTGCTAAACTTTCCCAAATATTCACCCAAACTGAAAAATAATGTATACGTATTTTTACATACAACACGCAGTAGTATGAAGAAGAATATGTTTTGCTCAATAGTACATGAACTATTGATAATATTGTTTGTGACTGTGTACCCATACAATTTGTCGCCGCATGCAAGCAGTTTCCAAAATGTGGATCGAAGATTAAATGTCATGTCTCCATCGGGCGATGGAAAATTAGAAAATACTTTTTCATCATGTTTAACTCCAATGAAATTATAGTATGATGTTATTATATAGCGTACGATTAAGGAAGAGTTATTTGTGATCATTGAAATCCGTTTCATATCCTGTCGTAAACGTATTTTTACAAATATTACGTTAATAATGATTGGTTTGCTTATTTTATGCATATGCGACATCAAGTATGCCTCAAATAATTCTTTCGCAAAGTATTGCTCCCTTATCATACAGATTTGGATCTTTCTTCCCCTTCTAGTTTGCACGTCAACCACGTTCTAATGTCCTCGAAAACCTTATCGGAGTCCTCTTTCGGCTCATTGTGCAGCTGATGATGATACCCATCGTATCTCTGTGAAAAGTTAAGAGATAACAAAGTCGAGTGAAAGTGTATTCTTCCTCTAAATGATCAATACTGCCAAAGTCAGGCAGAACATTGTAATTAAAAGAGATTCAATGTTAACGGCAATTCTCATATAGGTATTTCAAAACTACTATTGCAGAGCAGATCGTCATCATTATTTCTTATTATTAGTTGTATTGGCCTTTGTTTGATGGAAGGTTAAATCTTGCAAACAAATAATAACTTTTCAGTGAAACCTTACAAAGCACAGCAAATGTTATCATTTAGTTTACCCTTGAAATTCAGTTGAATAATGAACTTTTGAGAGTATGTAATGCGGTCAGCCTTCTGTTTATAAGATGCGGCATTTTAAGTAAAACCAGTTCAAGATATAATCCGTCTTACTCTTAAAGTTTTATCTGCACTGCTTGCTTGTTCAAAAAACTTTTCACAGAAGGTAACCTCGGCTAAGCTGTCTTTTGTGCCGTACAGCAAGATGAATGGCCACGTGATCGAAGGATATAACTGTTCCAGTTTCTGCATTTCATTATACACCTTGATTAGATACCCATCCCTTAAAGGTCCTCTGTACGTGAGTTTATCTTTGTCGTATGCATTATTCTGTTAATTAAAAATTCAAACAATTTTAATTTCCATCTATGAGAGACACGTTCTTTCTTTTAAGAGCATGCTCACATACACAAAATATCGAAAACTTCGCAGGGAATATAAAGATTAATGCAAAAGGTTGTTAAACATGTCTTGATAAGTGATAAACTATTTTTGTCTTAATTATTTGACTTTAAGTCTTAAATGGACTTACCACGGCTGCGTTCCTGCTAATTTTGTTGCAGTCAATGGGATCCTCTTGACGATTTGATATAAAGGGTGACATCAATTTCATAATGCGCATCTGCAGTGTGTAGAGAGCGAAACCGAATCTTATCACAAGCTAGTGAATTTCTGGTAGAGAGAGAAAGAGAGAGAGAGGGGGGGAGGAGCATCTGTACCCCTACTGACTACCGAATAAACTTTAATGAACCGGAAACATTTAAGCTATTTACTTTATAGTGGGAGATTGTTGAGGTGAATTTCGGATGAGTAATGTTGTATTTTAATTTGTATGGAAAAAGCTTTTAATAAACCACCATACATTTTGGGGCTTCCCACGCTTTAACCGTCGGTACAATTCCTTTCCATTATTACATTCTTAAACGCGTTTGCATGTACGATATTGGTAAGGGCTTTATAGCAATACCAATGAAAAATTTTGACAAGGTTCATTCCTGATAAAAACTTATTTCCAAAAGCTAAAGGTACAATTCTAATATAAGGCTTACATCAAGGCCGGTTAAGGGTTAAGTGTATTGAATAATTTCTTTACAAAAGCTTACTGGAAGGTTATTTAATGCTTATTAACATATATATATATATATATATAGTGAAAAAGCCCCATGAAACATTTTTATTAGTCCTCTACTTGCTCTTGTTATATAACTACTTTCTTCTCGCTCATTACCCATTTGAAGCTAGCGTCTGGATCTTTTCTTAAATAGAAACATTTTTAATGTGCTCGGCAAGGTGAGGTGTTATATACCATCGTATCGTATGCTTCCCTGTAGTGCCATGTAGATGTCAGTTAAAGTAACCATATTAGTCATCCTAGATTGTAGGTACTGGTCTTGGAGGGGACATACCACAGCCAATTTGTCACTAAATGACTCAAGTTTCAGTTCAGATTTATTAATAATAATCATAAAATGACAATACTATAAAAATGGATAATAAGCACCTCG
Organism: Holothuria glaberrima; assembly: GCA_009936505.3. NCBI lineage: Eukaryota > Metazoa > Echinodermata > Holothuroidea > Aspidochirotida > Holothuriidae > Holothuria > Holothuria glaberrima. The sequence goes on from WURT03116348.1 coordinate 6,427, forward strand.
TAAAAGGATACATAAAAATTCAACAAGATAAAATACATAATACAATCTAAAAGGCTAAAAATGAGTTCCTATAAGAGTGGGTAAAAAGTATTTTTTGAATATTACATTTTAAAAGTTATTTACTTCTGGGTAAAAATGAATTTCTAAAACTTGCTGTCCGCATACGCGGCAGGGTGCAAAGTCTCCTTAGCTTGGAGTAAAACCTGTGGAAAGGATGATCAGGATCACAGACAATGCCACATGCATACTGAGAGCAAATACGATAGATATATTCATTAGTAACCGGGGCATGTTACCTTAAATACTTATTCATGAATTCTATTTGACAATTGAAACAGGAAGATAACCTCACTGGAGCACAATAAACGATGAAAGAAAAACCCACTGTCTGAAAAAAGCCAAAGTTGTCTTAAAAAACTAGACCAAATCCAGCAAGCTTTCTAATATAGTAACCCTCTGCCTGGCTTTTGCTCACATGTTTGTAATACAGTATCCCAAGTAAGTGTAAGACTGAAGGTAAGCCCAAAATACTTGAATCGAGACACCTCAATGGCACAATTATCAATAGTAATAGAATCATGACTCTAAACTGTACGGGGATCCACTATCATTTCTTTAGGCTTAGTACCATTTATAAACAAGAAATGCCTGTTACACCAGTCCATTATTTCTTCAATGACAAAGGTTTAGATATCAATACATTGAGGATAATTACCATTGCATACCCAACAATAACTGTGTCATCTGCATCTGCCTATTAAAGGTGATAGGTAACAACCCTGGGTAACCCTAGTATTAGATACTAACACGTCACTTTTAACTCATTCTGAGTACGATCAAACAGATAAAGCAGTCAAACAATAGGGATTCACAAGGTGTAACAGTTCCGAGCAACCGATAGTGTTAAATGAGGATGAAACGTCCATAAAACAAACACCCCCCCTTAATTGCCAAGAGTGTCGACATGCTGAAGTAATATATTGTCCAACATCAAACATGCATCCCCATTTGACTCAAATGAGAATTTTAAGCATGTAATCATTCTAAAACTTTATCAAGATAACAATCTTTTGCATCTACGCCATCTTACTCAAACAAACATTTCTCAACGAGTGAAGCTGTCACCCCTCCAACTAGACAATACTCCCTCATAAGAACACATCACTGAAGTATGAAAGTTTTCGACGCATGATTAGTTTTTACTTTATTAAAGATAGCATCATATTAAATCCAAGCGACCTTCAATGAACAAAGAATTTCTCAAAGAGAAGTGGCAAAAAGGGGGACCCCTTTCCCCTGGACCACTCCCACACGACACCCTGAACGAGATGATAAAACCCACAAAAGTCCTAGGTTTGCATACGCACACCTCACACAAATTCTGTGGGTTTCACTGGGAAGGGATTAACACATCATATCCCCCTCTCAACATCTGTTTATGTTTATGAATGAATTTGTTTATTTGTTATAAATAAATACAATAGAAACAAACTGAGCTTTTTATGAGATCTTGGAAAATACAAAAGCTACTCACCTTTGTCTTTGAAGCATCTTCAGTATTGAACATTAGGGTTGGAGCAATCATTACGTTGTAAAATTCTGTAGGTCGCTTATTAGACATTGCAATGGCCACAAGACTTCCCTGAAAGGAATTCGATCCATTCGTTTGACTTGTGTGTAGTTTTTTATGTTATTTAATATCAGACATTCTAGTCTTTATATCCCCGATCATTTCCTTAGCTTACTTTTCTTTTGGTATCTTTAAATATGGCATAAAATATTGTATTATGGGTACTTCATTCTACGTATGAGCCTTATGCTTTAAACCAACGAGTGAGGTAACTTTTTGTTTAATCCTAATTACGAGTAATGAAAAAGTACAAGTAACTGCATTCAAACTTATTGAATTGTCTTAAATTCTTTTAACCCACATTGTTGCTGTTATGGGAGTGTTTTGAAAAACGTATCCATTTGTTATGTGAAAACCATATGGAAAGTAATTCATAAGATCACAAGGCATGTTAGCATATATCCCATTAAGAGACAAGAAAAACCATTCTACGAGACAAACGTAGAGTCTTAGTCAACGTCAGCATTTGAGTAACAACTGTAGCATTATCGAATCTTGCAACACAATTTCCAAACTACTAGGTTGACTGAAATTGGTGAAAATTTTCTGTTAGTCACAGGCCGATGTGCTTCATGACTTTCTAATACACAATTTAATTACCGTTGAATGTGATACCAGAAACACTGGAAGATTGGGATGCCTTTCTTTCACAAGATCAACGTGTTGTAATGCGTCTCTCGTGTAATACTCATACTTCTCAACGTCAATACGAGTTCCATCACTTTTACCGTGTCCAACTGCAAAGTAGACAGATTAAGTGTGCTATCACTCTTTCACGTGAGTCGACTAAGCAACAGCACTGCTATTTTAGCGCAAAAATACAGACTCTTTAAGAAAAACCCTACTTAAGTACTCACTGTGATCATGGCCGCAGACTTTAAATCCAAGATCAGTGAGAAATTTTGCGACCTTCTCGTAGTTTTGCACATGTTCTGCCAGTCCATGCAAAATAAAGGCTAGAGCTCTGGATAAAAAACATAGCAACAAAGGAATGCCCTTAAAAGGAAGAATATATAATATTGTATGGACTTTTTGTTTTTGTTTCTCAACTAGCAATTATGCCATTTAAATGACCACAGATAGTTTTAACTCCACACTGTTTGTGTACTTATTTCGCTGAATGAATGTTTACAAGTTATGCACAACTCCTATTTTACTGACCTGATCTGTCCGCTTGGTTCCCAGTATTTGCAAAAAATGCGTTGATTGTCTTCATTCACGAAATGTAGAAAAACGTCGGCAATTGATACCATATTCATGGTTACAAATTCTGAAGTTGAAGAGCATTTCTTGTAGATATTTTGAATTACCTGATGTTTTTAATTGAATGATGTCGTTTTTCACTAGACTTGTTTACAATGAAGCTGCCGGTAGTACTAACATCGCTTAGGAAAATTTGGTTCCATCTAATTGTTTGCATTATGTTAATACGTTACCCTGATCAAATTCATTATCGCTGAGTCAAAGTGGATATAATTGTTTGCTGTAATCAGCAAGTTTTAGTTTCGTTTTAAGTTAAAGCACTTGAGATATAGAATTTAAAAAGGCAGACAAACTTTAAAGCGCTATTGGGATAGTAACCAAGAACACTGTTACAAGGGGTGTTAGGGTGCTTCACTCTGCCCTCCCCTCTTTAAAATGTCTAAGATGACGATAGGTGAGAAATTGGAATGCTGCAAAAGGAATTTTTCTTCCAATCAGTATCGGTAATTTGTGTGAAAAAGGGCGAGAGCATAATGGGACCTTAAAGCAAAAGTTACTGTGTCAAAATGTGAGTAAATGGAGGGCATTTCAAAAAAAAAAGAAATACATCTCTCTTATCCTCCAGGGATAACTCGCTATACTTAAAGACCTTCGACTACCGTAATCAAAATTTAGAACTACAGCTCTTACGATTCTGAAACAGGAAAATGAGAGTTTAAGGATCAGTAAAATGAAAAAGCAGACTGGAAATCATAAACGTCGATGCCAATCGAAAAGTGTGGGAGGGCACTGATGATGGAAAACTGAAAATAGTGAAAGGCTTTATGTGGATTTTCTCCTAAAATTTCAAAAAGTGGGGACCCCCCTCCTACATATCCCACCTGTTAACGCCTTTGCTCGCCCTGTGCCGCATGTGATGTCCTTACGCCTTATAAGAGCGTCGCTGGTTGCTGTGTGGTTAAGGCATAGCCGTTTTTTCTGAAACTAGGAAACGGTGATGCCATTTTATTCACCCAAACGTTCACTTCAGTATGATTAGGACAATAAAAATACCTAGAAATTCGAAATACTTATAAGTCTGAGATCTTCTGTCAAGAACTTTTGCTTAGAGTTTGATGTCTTCTAAATAAACGATAGACATCCTCAAGTTATATTCAAAAAAGTTTAAAGGTACCCAACTTTAAAAAGACTTCCTGCTTTACCATGCCACCATCAAACAGATAAGTGGAAATCATAACCGCAGCCAGGCACTGATGGATATTGCAGGTCAAATTGTTTAAGTGGACCTCTCTGGACATATTTTTACGCTATTGATATTGGGATTGCTGCAAATTATATAGGCATGATGGAAGCAGAGAAATTGTATTTAAGTGGCTCCTCTTTTGTAATTATTGAGGGCTGGACTGGACTGAAATCAGCTCCCAGTTTATTGAAAAGTGTATTTTGTTTGGTGATAATTTTACCTTTTAACACTTGATTTCCCACCTAGCAATTAACCCGCATAACCTTATTATCGTGTAATTGTAATTTTAAAGGGCTAGACTGTACTGAAATCAGCTCACAGAAAAGTTAAGAGTGCGTTTGGTGGTTATCAAGCGCCGTTGTAGTGACATAATTTTTGGGGTTATGGTGCCATTGACCCTGGTGAAACCAGGCTCAGCCAGGGAAGGTGCTTGGATTTGTGGATATAGGGGGTGCGCGCCCTGACTATTGGCCAGCTACTCTCGGCCCCGACAGATGCAACCGGGCTGCCGATCTCGGAATATCAGGCACGCAAAGGGTGGTCAAAATTTCGGGGTAATATTGAAAAGGATTTCACTTTTTTTTCATTAAAGAAAGTTAGTTTGGGTTTTTATTAAAGAATCGCTCCACTTAAGAGCAAAACTAAGTTGGAACGACCGCATGTTCGTCGGGGATTACATATATTATCTTAAGGCTCCGAGACGAAACTGTAAAATCATTCCTCTTGCAAAATGTGTTTGCCAAGATGGCGAGGCAGAAGAAACAATCTTGAGTTCAAGAAGATAGGAAAAGAGCATAAAATAGCGTAACGATGCATTTTTGTGTTTCTTTAGAATCACGCCTTCCCGGAAGAGCAATACTTGTGACAGTAGAATAAATCAAATATGTTTGAAACTGCTGATGTTACAGCTAGATTGAACTGGAGATAAAAGAGCTCGTAGCCCGCGATTTTTTTTTTCTCTTTTTTGAAGTTATAAAAAGAGTTGCTACAGAATTTACCGGCTACGGCTTGGTAAAAAGCCATATAGAACATATTCTGAGCATATCTATGTCTTCACCACTACTAGTCTATATAACCTTTTTTGCAGGTTGGGGGCTAAGAAAATTTGGGGGCTAAAGCTTCCTTAGCCCCCCTCCCTCCCCATCAGAACGGCGCCTGGCGGCAAAGCTTACTTTTACCACCAAGGGCGGCGATTTGTTCTTAAAACTGAGTGGGGAAGACCCTAGTTTCAAATAATTTAGTGTATGAAAAGTCAAAGTCAATGGGCGATTTCTCAAATATTGGGGCATGTCCCCTGTCCCTCTGGGATCACCGCCCATGTCTTCCACTTAATTCCGTATCCAGCGGACTATAAGTTTTACAAATAAAAATATTGGGTCGGCGAGTTTTTTGGGTGTCCGTGAAGTGCCTTTGACATATGGCTTATCACTTACTAAGAAAAACAAAACCCGAAAACTCCAAATTAAATTCCTTATAAAAAGGAAACTGTGTTTTCAAATTGCATCTTGTCATGATCATTTATGTATGTAATGTACGTAATTGTACAGGAATTTGCCCTTTACCAGGGATTCACAACAACATCAAATTTATAAGATATTTTACGTCTAATCGATTCAACGTAAAATTGCCTTCCTCCGTATAGATACATTACTTGAGTACAATTTGCAAGGCTTAGGGTATCACATTTGGTTAATCAGAAGCATTTCAGGCTGTATGGTCCTGTAATGTTGGTAGTGACAGAGAGCAAGCGAAAATCCATCGTTTGTTCTATCCCGAAAAGTATCTAAAGCCTGGGTTAAACATTTGTTTGAAACACAACGTTCGGTGGTCTGCATTTTTGTTGACTAGCACATAACTGCAACTGGAGTCCAAAAATGTTTTTTACCGTTAAAATCAAAGACCCACCCAAACTCCTTCAGGTCAATAGTGAATATACTTCATCACCCAAATTGGTTTGCAGTTTGTTATCGACAAGAGCTCGGAATGTAATAAAAATCGCTAAGGAAAACGTTTCACTGTACTTTACCCTACGGGAAATCGCTTAAGATACCTTCACAGCTCATAGTTCTTTCTTTAGCATTTATTGTCCTAAATTTCAATAAATAACGACATATTGGAAAATAACAACTGGACGGCTTCATCTTTTCAGATTTAGCAAGAGTGTATGAAAAACTGAATGTCGGTTTTCTTCATTGGGAAGTGGCACCAGTGATGATTAACATGGTATTCTTTCTTGAAATTCTCGAATGTTTTACGAAGCACGTTTCTATGGGGAGGGGGTGCTTTTAAACACAAAGTTCTATCTAGTGGGAGGTGAGACGCGACCAAGATGTGGCTTCCAGCAAAATGTTCATGGACTATGTCGGATAATTTGTCGCATCAATCAAAATTTGTACAACTCATGGATCTCTACTAGAAGGCGGGAAAGGTTCAACCATGCTTCTGTAGGAGGGCCCAAATGCATTTTAACTTTTTTCGCCTACTTAGAAACTAACAGGAGGGTAGCTAAAAGTGAATGTTGGTCGTAGACGTAGCATAAAAAACTTACAAACTTGATTTACGAACCCAATAAAAACGGTTTTTTATTATTAACCATTTACGTATGCATCAGTGTTTTCATGAAAAGTTGAAGGGACTTGCTCATACATACATAGAGTATTGTTTGTAGACCCCTTGAAACAGCTCACTTTTTCCAAATTCCTTACCACATTTCAGTCCCTATTCAACTCAACCGACTTTTAGTCTGGGGTATTAACTTGCGCACCTTTGTCTTTGTAACTAGACCAAACAAAGTTAACCCACATTCCACTAATAAGGTGACGTTGAATTACACCCTAAAACGCCATTTGGCGCCTAACTGCAATGTTTTCCCAGGCACTTCCTAAAACTCCCTGGTTTTCATAAAAACTGTGACCAGTTAGAGTAGCCTCTCTCTGCTTTCAATAGAAAGATAGAGTTAGCCCGTTTCACAACTTTGTGTCAAGCCAAACCCTACTCAACTTAACAACGATATCCTGCCACAACGAAATTTGTATCCAAATTGCTTTGTGAAGAAGTTCCACGTGAAGAAAATTGAATGACATGGAACACATTTTTGCCAAAAAGATCCAAATTCTAAACATTACAAGCTTTTAAATTTTAGAGAGGTTTTTAAGTGGCATAATTATTACAGTGCCAGTAATACTGGTGGTAGGGTTTGCTTAAAAAAGCAATAGTTGTTCCACCTACTAACGTTATCTTTTTACAGTATGTACATAAAGATGTCTAATAAAAACGAACTTAAAAAGACATTCAAAGCTTTTCACTTTTCCAGTTAACCTTAGTGAGTTCCCATTGCATTGGAGATGAATGCACACCTTACCGAGTAATATGTACAGTGATCGCAGTGCCTTTTGCTTTTTGAACGCAAGCAGCCATCAGAATAACAAATATTAATTATTGTCTTAAAAGATAGGTTATCTACTTCTTGTAAACATCATCAAACCTCCAGAACAAAGATTGCATGTAAATTAGCAAGATAGCTTTAACTTGTTTGTACTTCTAGATATTCGCTAGTATATTGACAGGTTGTCAGTACTTATAATTGCACCAGAACCATCACAACAAAACCATCAACGTTAGCAGCCACTGGGCCAATTCAGCTTGATCAAGGCGTATTAATTCTCCTTGGATTCATTGAGTAAGTTCTGAAATATTATAGTTTTTTAGATAGCACTTGTGGTGGGTATTTGTAACTAGTTGAATTGATTAGCAGTACGCAATGTCATTAAACAGTACAGTACGGTATAATTTGTACGCATAAGTATGACATTGCTATGTATGCACATGGATATTTTTACGTGAAACGTGGGTTGGATTTGGTATCGGAACGTTTTCCGTTTAGCATTATCCAGAAACTTGCTGGGTCAGGATCATAATTTTTTATTTTCTTCCAGAGCAACAATACCAAATAAAACCTGTCTTTTGGATTTTAGTATACTATAGGTGAAAGCTGCAAACATAATCGATAAAAAAGTAGAGGAAAATAGCTTGTATATATCCTTATTTCTTTACCTCTACTTATTAAATTTCATCATGACACTATCTTGCTACCTGTGTACTCTATACAGACTCAACACAATTCAATTCAATTCAATTCACTTTACTCCAATCAATGCACAAACGTGATAAATATGACAATTGATGCAGACAGTATGGTCTTAGCAAAAGATTGTAATAAAGTATTTAATGCATAAGAGCATGATTGAGGAGTTCCCAGAGGAAGTTCAAAGATAGAATTTGTGAGGAAGGAAACCCCTATTATATTAAAATAGAAATGATAAAAACCACAGGAAAAACATCAAACAGAAAAAAAACACAAATTACGAGACAAGATACAGCACCAATCACCTAGAGATCTACAATGCAAAATTTTTATTCAAGATCATTGAAGCGAATTTAAAATACGATGAAATATGGTGGTTATTTGTACCAACTCCCTGGTTGTATGCATGTCTGACACGGTTGTAATCGAGTTTCTGTACCGTCGTGCTTTTATGGGCTGCTATTCTCAGGCCATGATAGGATCATGTTCTTTGACATGGTACTGTAAATCTTCAAATATCTCCCCCGTAACTTACTATTCTCACCCACTATATCCTCTTGCCAGAGCGATTACCCCACTACATTGCTTAAAATCAATCATTCTCAACACTAAGCCAGTTCAAAGTTATCACTGCGCATGCCCAGTGGTTTAAGGTCATGCGTCATATGGGTACATAATGCATGTGTTAAGGTTCGTAAATTGTGCACTGTGCCCAACAATAATACTGAAATATCTTAACGAGTCTTTCGTATTTAATTTCCTAAAATGTATCTGAAAACAAAATTACTAATAATGACATTTATTACTGCATTCGGTATCCATATGACCTGTGACCTGCGCAGAAATAACTCTGAACTGGCTTATTTCTCTGTTTCACATAGAACCAAATGACGGGGTTGTTGCAGTAATAAAATAGTGGAAACGATTTTCTTCTTTAGAATGTTCACAAAGATATAGGTTTTGCATTTTCTGAGCTTGATTTAATGTATTAAAAACAGCGTTGAATATCACTAAAACAATGCCTTTTATTGTTTTCATTTTGCTTTCTGATCAGAAAACGTTGCCATGGAATGTTATAGGACGATATCGTCTCTTCTTCTGACGCTTTCGTCCGTCTTTATATGTCGTAAGTTTGAGAACCTCCTGTTTTTCTCTTTATATTTGGTTGGTTATGTAGTATAAGTCATAGCATTACGAAATTCTAATGTATTAAAACATGAGCTTACTGATGTTTCATAAAACTTTATATTGATTGCTTATTCTGCCACTGCCTGTCAATCATCTGTATAATATTTTTCTCTGAAAGTGTTAAGACGGTACCAAAACACAAGTAGCTTTGCGGATATGACAGAACATTGCCAAATTTGCTTACTCTCTTTACTCAATAGGTGCGACGGAAAACCAAAATTGTATATCTCCCCAATATCTTGTGTTTGGAGAGCATCAGATCATCAACTGCTCGTTTCCAGAGGGTTTCTTTGGCGTGTACTGGTATAATTCGACAAATACTGTAGAAGGGTATCCAGTGTTACATTTTCAGGAATCTCAAAAAGGTGGTACCGGGTACTCATCTGGAGAATTTGACATATATCCAAATGGATCTCTTGTCATCAAGGATGTGTCTTTGCAACATGATCACGCCTTTGCTGTGGAGTATTTACAGACGAAGCAATCACCTGGGGTTACAAGTGTTGTTTTGGTTACAGTTGTGGGTAAGTTTATAGTCGATGTAAATTAATACAAATTTCTTTCAATTTCACCACTGCTCTAATCTTGGTATAAACTAAGAAATATAGTTAGAAATATAGTTAATGTACAACTGTGCCGATAAACTCGGCTCTTATCTAGGCGACACGCTGCAAAGCCTTGTTCTGTGACATGTTTTTCAACAATTTTTGTTTCTAATTCTAAATCCTGTACATCCCGGCTCATAATAATTGAGCTTTTAGTTTGCCTACACGCAAAAATCCAAAACGGTTTCCAAAATTTACTGCTTGACGTATATTTCCTCTGTAGGTGCAAGCAATTTTTCAAATACTCAGCCGAGCTGAGAAGTGAATGATATATGTAGAATATATACCCATTAATTATTCGTCAATCTAGTTTAGTATATTCGACGTTAAACCGTGTACAGCGAAGTATCATCGAGACAGTCAAAGTGCACTTTGGGGATTATTTAGCACACGGTCAATAAAACAGCGGCAGGCTGTTTTGCTTGAAGGGTGACTCTTTATCGCTGCAATAAGCTAATTTTAATGGTCCTGAATGACACAAATAATAACACTCAGAGACTGTTACCTAATAGGCAAAAAAGGCATGGAGATTGTTTCGTAATGTGGTAAAGTACGCAAAGCACACAGATGCACTAAGATAGCTAGACCAATAGTGTGAACACCTGACCAACTGATGCGTGGTATTGGTGGTTTAAGTAATTACATGAGTTGAAGAAAGAAGCTCATTTCCAGGCCAGTAATATTTTAAATTAACCCTAGATTATCTGACAAGGGGGTTAACGTTCCTTAAAAGGGATGATCAAGGATTGCTAAAATAAAAAAAAATTTGGGCGAACATAGCACCCAAAAAAGTTTGGGTCCTTATGAAATAAAATTTGAAAAATTGCGGATGTTTTTGTGGCAACATTGAAAATTTTGGAGTTCCATTGCAAAAGGTTGTAAAGTTTCATTCAAGAATCTGTATTCTTGAGAGCTAAGTGATGTTAGCCGTTATATATATATATATATATATATATATATATATATATATGTGTCAGAAAACAAATATTCAACGTATTTCGGACAAGTGTTAAAGTCCTTTTTCCCATAGTTGTTCTAGCTTTCAACTTATCACACAGACAAGTTATGTCAAGTAAGAGTCGTTTACACATGCTGATTTCTACATTATCTATGAAGTTAAACTTTATATTTTAGTGTTTAAACGTTTAATTTTTGTGCAATACTATAGCAACCTTCAATTCCAATTTCCAGAACGGTATTCCAATGACAAAAAAATTGTTCCTAATAAAGTTATACTACAACTGTTTTGTCCCTCCCAATACTTCACAAATGTTTTAGCACAACTTTGTTCATCCTATCATTTCTTTTATTTTACAGTTAAGCCTCAGTACCCTTTTCCTCACATACAAGGTTGTGAAGTCATGGATAGACCTTGTGTTATTCAGCAGTATCCGAGTAACAAAATATATTGTTCTGTTGCACGTACACGACCAGCAGTAAAATTAGAGTGGTTTATATATAATAGCGAAGGCTACCACAGCATTTCGTACAACGAGACGGTATCTGCTGATGAGAACTTATACACTACAAGTATTGCTACAATGGATACTTTCCACTCCTTTTCTTTCCTTGTCGTGCTTGTATGCAAAGCTATTGGTCAACCAATTATGTTCCAGGACATGGAATCCTTCGTTATGGTAGAAAATGTTCAAAGAAATACATTTAATAAAGAACAATTAAAAGTGTCCTTTGAGCTGGGATCAACAATGGAACTGCCTTGTCACGAAGGTGAAATGGACTACTTTATGTGGAAAAGATCTTTAAAATCAAGTAGTTACTTTGAAAAAATTCTGTTCAAAATTGTGCCTGAAAGTAACTATACATACACGTTTATAAGTAGCTTCGGGTTGAGTGAAAGAAATTCATTGGTTGCGTTTCCTGTTGTGATGCATCATGAAGGATTATATAGCTGCGTTTTCAGTGGAGTGATGTCAGAAGGTGAAATTCTTTACAGTGTTTCCGTTTACGGTAAGGCAGTGCTTACTAAAGATATATGTGCACTTCCCTTAGCTCCTCCCAAATATGTTTTGAAAACTGGAGAAAATATTTAAACCGTTCCAATTTTCATTTACCTTTTTCGCTCACATATTTTCAGTGGATCTAATACAAGATCACATGAGCTTAACGTTACCCATCTTTTGTGTAGACACTCTGACGATATTACTTTCAATTTTCTAGCTAAACCAGTTCCAGCGTACCTTGCTGTTGACGGATGTCAGACTCAGACCTACTGTATAATGGACGCAAAACCTGAAGGGACACTAACTTGCTCTGTAAGAGGAATTCGTCCAGAAGTAAAACTTGAGTGGAAAAGTGTCCCAGAGAACGGAATAGCCTCCGCTGAATTTCAAAGGCAAGAAATTGCAAGTAAGCAAAATGGAGATACATATGACATCAGCGTGACATCTTATTATCGTGCCAGTGACACTAGTTCATCAGTTGTAACAGCTCAGTGTGGGATCATTGAACCGCCGTTGTGGTTTCGAAACTTAACAACAACTGTGCATCTGATTGTTGACAGAGGTAAGGGACACAATTAATTTTTCCCAACCAGCGTTTGTATTTTTAATAAGGCTGAGAATATGTCTTTGATTCACACGGTTAGGAACAACATCACAATTTATGTACAGCCAACCGGATTAAGAATTCGTGTCGCGGACTTCTTATTGGTTTATAATGCCCGTATACTGACCTTTATACAAAGTAAGTTTGCTTCACCGCAGATAACACAGATACTTTCTACATGAGGTGCTAAACGAATAGAAACAGGGAACAAGTTTATTGAAACCTCAGTCCCGTTACTCTGGAAGGGCGCTCACAAATTATGAGTAAGATTAACTTACTTTAGAACATCCTTTTTCAGGTTTATTTTAAAAGCTTGAAGTAATATAATCGGCAGTGGCAGTTTCAAAGATTACCTCAGACTCAATCAATAACAAGAAAGTCTATGTGATATGCTCTAACTACTTTTTAAGCAAAAGCAGGTCTTGGTAGTACAGCAATAACCGTTGCAAAGTCAAGCCCTTTGTAAAGCTTAAGCTGAAAATTGTTATTTCGATCTTTTAGGTGCGCCTATCAAAACGGACGGGAAGGACCCATTCTTTCTACCTTTGATTGCTATTTTGTTGGCTTTTCTCCTTGTGGTCGTGTTGATTGCCATCTTTATTAGAACAGGTATGATGGTTGCAGTCAATGTATACTCTGAGATTCTCTTCATGGATCAACGATATTTGCATTTGTTTTTAAAATATTTGCCTACTACGGCTATTCTCGGATTTTCCTACAATAAATAAAATGTTCTTGTTATTATAATAGGAAAAATTCTCTACATCATCCATTGAAATTAGAGATATTTCGCTTAAAAGGATCTTGACAATACATATTCTCACATAAACAGAAGTCCGTAAACATGAATAAAAGTAGAATAAGGAACTTTGTATTTTTGCAATAGAAAAGATTTTATAATATCTTTTGAAAGTTACCAATAAATAAAAATTAAAATGACTTGAAGAGCGAAATGATAGTGTTTAAAAAAGTGAACGATGTTAGGAAGTAGCGTCCTAGGTTTGCAGTGCGCAAAGACTTAAAAACAGTTATTCCTGTTTACCCTTTGATATCGGCTGCAGAGTTTGCGTAATTGGGTATCCATCCATTTTTGCAGTACTTTACAGGAAGATTCGTAAAAATAAGATCAACAAGACGGAAAACAAAGAAGAGGGCGATATCGATGAAGTAAGTTAGTAGAGTATTTTGCGTTTGGTTAATAAAAAATCGTTTAAAATGCACTGATTGCTTTACTTTTCACAAGCTAAGTTTAAGCTTTCACAAAACATATGCAGATGGGATGCTGTTGATAATAAAAATTATCTCTTAATGACAGAAGTGTTTCACTACTTTGCTCTCTTTGGTTTATTCCACTTGCTCATGTATGCTGCAGAACGCAAATCCAGTAAGTGTGAAGCCAAAGTTATATCTGTTGGGAAATCGATTATTGTTTCCATTTGCATATTAGTTTTACAGGTTTCTATGACACACTTTACCAATATCTTTCTTTTGTGTCCATTAGGAGACACCTATGGTTACAACAGTGCATCGAAAGACAGATTTGCCAGGTAACTACAATTCAACATTTGAACAGATTTTTTTTATGTAAATAGTCCGACTGCAACTTCCTTTTGCGATGTAGACGTTTTTGTTTTTACTTGCTTCATAATGTTTTTGAAATGCTAAGTTTTTTTTTCTAAAACCTTTGCAGACTCTTATCTGGAAAACAATCTTTTAGTATGATAACAAGTTTGAATCGTTTGTTTTTGCGTCCGTTGAGATCGTTCATGAAAGAGACTTTTTACACGATTCTGTCTCAACAGACCTAAAACAGCAGTTCATAAAACAACTGAAGGACAATTACAAGGAACAATATAACGCAGTTCAGCCTATACCTTTTCAGAGAAAAGTGTTTTGTGTGAACAGAGTTTTCGTGGAAAGCGGAATTGAAATTTTAGCAGATGTAAGTACAAACAATGAAGTCTGGGAAAAGGCAAAATCTTTTAGAAACTTGTTTCAAGGCTCAAGACTGGAGTCTACGAGAGTAATCTTGGAGGGAGATCCAGGATATGGAAAATCTATCTTAACCTTACAACTTTTATACGATTGGTGCAATCCATCTCCAAAAAGCTACTTGGAAAACTTGGACGTACTTATAGTAATTCGGTTAAGGCAAGTTGGTGGTGTAAGGAACTTCTTCTTAGCAATAAAAAAACTTCTTTTACCAAAAGAGACTCATCTTACTGAACTTGATATAAAAAACATCCTGTCTTCAAATGATTCACTTCTCATAGTTTTAGATGGTTTTGATGAGTATCCTGATAAAGATAAAGTAACAGACTTCTTTCAAATAATACACAAAAAGATGTTTCGCAACTGCGATGTCATTTTAACAACTAGGACTTCATATTTACCAAAGCCATTACTTCCGCTAACAAGGCGTGCAAGGTTAACTGGATTTGATGAACAAAACCAAAATGAATACATAAAAAAGACTTTTGACTTAGATCAGGTTAACTCTGCGGAGAAAATGGAAAATTTGAGTGAGCATCCTACTTTGCTCTCTATCTGCCAAGTCCCATTGTTTTTTGTAATGATAGTTCACATGACTAAAAATGAAGAAGAACCCTTTCAGCTGAACTCCATCACAGAATTCTTCAATTCAATAATCAAAAGTCTTCAAAGTCACATAGAAAATAAAACAAAATATAATAACCAGCATCAACAGACTATAGTACATAAAGGAGACTTTTTAAATCTAGATAAAGTAGCCTATACTGGACTGAGTGGAAATGCGCAGCAAATACAATGGGATAAGAGAAAAATGATATCAAGCATAGGGGAAACAACCTACGATTTATACATTCAAATTGGTATTTTAATAGAGGAAGAAGTTCTACAATCTGTTGAGGCAAACGCTATTTTTGGATTACCAAACGTCCGCACAAAGATGCAAGTCCGATTCTATCATAAACTGTTCTGTGAATGGTTTGCAGCACACTACTTTGCTTACGTTGTAGCTAATACGCCTTTCCTAAGTATAAACAGAGTATATAAACAGTTCAATCCTATGGACTTGCATTACGTTTATCGTTTTGCATGTGGTATAAATAAGAAAGCTGCAGAACGAATTATAAAGTATTTACGAAGTATCGATGAATGCCGTCATTTCGCTACTCTTTGCATACTGGAACAAAGTGGGAATGCTGACGACATAGAAGAAACTATTGCTGAACTCTGCAAGGAAGGCGTTATCATCAGTTCTACTGACAGTCTCATTCTACAAATGTCTTCCTTACAACTCTTAGAACTGGCCTCAAGAAAGAAGGTACTCAGTTACTATTCATTTAAAAATTAAAGCAGAGTAAAGGGTTCCTAAAGAAATATAGTATGCAAAAATGGGTTCATTTCATTTAGGCCTGATATCATACACAATTCTACTACAATAAATTGATGCTTACCGATGAATCATTCTTCGACTCAGTCGATTAAATTTATTCGTGTCTATTAAATGCCATTAGGGAATCGCTTTGATATTACTGTTTATACTTTAAACACCAGTTGCGTACATTAGTGGGAGATAGAATACTTTTGTTTTTAAATATTAGTGTTTTTTCCTGGCAGATACCTATTAAATATGTGGGGCTTCACAACTGCATCATGTCGGTGAATTCATCTGCAAATACCATACTGCTAACGTCTGGTTTTCGCTTGTCAAGTAACTTGTGTATGGATACGCTGGATATCTTTCATGCAAACAACCAAATGAAATACGAAGAGGCAGTGAGCATTCTAAAATTTGTGTCTAACTGTTCTACGATAAATTTCCTTTGGTAAGAAACATATCTTTTCGTCTTTTGGCCATTTACTTAGTTTGTTGCACTTTAAGTTGATGGAAATCACATTGGCTGCAGGTCGAGTATGTAGTGTACGTTTACTGTTTTTCAGTATTGTAAATTGGCTCATATCTGGTTACAATATAAAATGATTATTCCTGCTTTCACATATTGCTTAGGTAATTCTGTTTCCAAAAAATAATAAAAGGCGATAATCTCGATTTCTGGTTTATCGTCACCGAATACCTAATGACAGGTATCAGCAGTAAATGTTAATGTTGCGTTTCTTAAAAAAATGCTCCCTTAAGTTAACATATTTGTTGCTTAATAAACATTTTTACATGATGTGGCTTTCTCGTACCTGGTACAGGTTCACTGCATGCGTACCCCCGTTGTGCTTTGATGTTAACTGCATACCTTCAACCATCAAGTCTAGACGTGTCAAAGGTACCTGAATATGATATTTTTGGAACTTCATATTGCTAATAGCAAAATAATTATGACACTCTATTACTTAATTGTGCAAAAACATAGGCATTTTGAACCTCACTTTTACTTCATATACCAGTTATTCCTAGGCAGGTAATTTGCTTGAATTCACAGTACATGCATTTCTACGTTTAGAGAACACGTTACCTGCAAAGGATTATGCAGCAGATGGGCAAATCTATCGAACCAAATGTTTTGACATGGAAACTTTTTCATGATGCTCAGTATCACAATTATTAAATATCACGTCAGAACATATGGTTACATTGCATAAATTTGATTCTTTTCAAAGTCAGTCAAACACTAAACAAAAACATGATTCATTTTGCTGAAGTCAGTTACTGCGCTACTTCAACCTTTAGTGATGTCTTTTACTCACAAAGGTGGAAGTTTAAGCTAGAACCATTTCAGTGTGCAATTTTTAAAACTGTTTCAGTATCATCACCACTTACTCTACCTCTTTCAAATCTTTAAAGTGAAATGGAGGTTGTTCAGTGATTCTCCTGTTTACGTTTTGGACTTCTATACCGGAAAATGGATGGTAGGTTTTGACCTATATTTGCTCTCGTCTTAGCACCAAGTAGTTTTCTGAAACTTTCAAAACAAAGCTAACGATCGTACTATTTATGAACAGATGAACATTATCACGTTTTGGTGAAATAACCTACACCTGATTCTGAATAAGTATTGCCTCGACATTTTTAAGAATTATAAGGAAAATTTCGTTTTACTCCTGTCATACAGTTTAAACTGCATTTTTACTTTTAGACAAAAAAGGTCTCGACGGAACTGGGAGAAGCAAGTCATAACATCATGGTAATTCTTTATTTCAGTGTTTTGAAGGAATAGACACAAATTGCACTTGCAAAAAAGGTTTGTCAGTTTGACCCCCAATAAAGTTACAACTGAACATACTCAAACTTTTGGATGCAAAGTAATTCATACGCCCATACGTCTCCCGTTTATGTTTTGATGATGATGATGATGATGATGATGATGATGATGATGATGATGATGATGATGATGATGATGATGATGATGACGATGACGATGACGATGACGATGACGATGACGATGACGATGACGATGACGATGACGATGACGGTGACGGTGACGGTGACGATGTCGATGCTTATTATAAGTATTATTTCACCCTAAGTCAGAAACAACATTTTTGCGGAAAAGCGAGTGTAAGTCCTCTTACCAAAGTGAGAACTGTTGAAACAACTTTTGGCTAAATAATGACAATCGCGTGAAAGGTTTCAAAAACCATCAACAATCTAGTAGGTTAACAAGAACCACTGTCGTCACTTCCTTTTAGCCATTAAGTCATGTGTTTTTAAGGAACAGATTGGGTATTATCAGCAAACAACATAGTCTTAAAAGAGGGAGAAGCGGTTTATAACCATCTCTCCTAAAACTCCATGGCACTACCATCATGGCGATAGTTACTTCAAAAGTTACCGATCCCTTCGTTCATTAACAAAGGCTGTAAAAAGGAACATTATTATAAGCCAGGAAAATGAGATTGTTTACCTGGTCGAATATATGCAACAATTTTTAATACATTCTTATAATATATTGTTACTGTTGTAGCTTCAGCACTTTACGCAGTACATGATGTTTGCACATAATCAGCATCAAAAGACGCTGGTAAGATTTCTTTCATTATTTATTTTTGTTTATGATAATTCTCATTTCGGTAGTTGGGTTAATACTATTACATTATACATGGGGAAAGTAACCAGACTTTAAGGAAAGGTGTAAGTTAATATCATATAACAAGAACCTTAACTTTCAACATACTTCCCTGCAATATTCTTGAACAGTATCTCTCAGAAATCTATTTTAAAAGTTGAGTCAAATTTTCTGAAACCCAAAATGAAGTTGTCCTATTTTTCTCGACAGGTCAAAGAAATGCGACAAAATATGAGGTAATTAATCTTTGTTTGAAATTAATCACTTTTCTCGTTAAATCATCAATTTCAATATTTTTGCCCGTACCTTAACTCTGCATTGAAGTAGTGTTCATCAAATTTAATTTGTAAAGTTAGAATGTATGCCCTACTCAAGGCAAGAAAGAATTTTTTAAATACTTTTATCTTTGGTAGGAATTGGAATAAAAATAGAAATCGCAAAGAACTTGAGGAGGATGAAATCATCTGACAGAAATCACGAGAGCACAAGTGGTACCATAGTTTTACCCCATCGTCGTGTTACAGAGTGTGCAATTTCTCTACATGATTGCACCTCTAGAAAAGTTTCGACAAGACTTTACAAGTTAATTAAACTGATGGTTAATTCATGCCATCAGAGGGCCTGCGTACTTAGAATATTTTCAAAGAAATATGGATTGTGGGAATAACTAGTTTTTTTTTAAGTCAATTTTTCCTGGTACAACCACAGGTCCAAAACATGTACCGCCGTTGAGTGCGTAATCGTATGTATCGTACCAGGGATGAAATGTGAGTGAGAAATAACTACTGAACATGGTAAACGGAGATTACTGTACAGGTATTAGCAAAATTGCAGAAATTAGAAGGGAGCGTGTGTACCCGTAAATGAATATTTGCAATTGTACTAAAGAAAATGCAGTAATTACATTCTCCTTTTTTTTTGCAATTATCCGACTGTTTTTAACAGATGTGCGAGATATTCTATGACATTTTAGGGGTTTAAATGATAGCAAATGACAGAGGTTATGCAAGCTATTGAGAAATAAATCAACTCACGCTGTTCCACAGAAAGTTTTGATGAGCCCAGTTTCATAGATATAATGGGTGCAGGAGTGTTACAAGGAGTTCTAAAGACATTTAAGACTGTGGGTAGTGTTTTGCATCAGCTGTCGCCATATTTTGGACCGTAATCCATTGAACATCTTGGGCTCGCATTCTCCACCAGAAAGGCCTACATCCTTTCAAATGTGACAATAGCGGATACAAAGATTAAGGAAAGGGAGCACAGTTTTAAGGGAAAATCCCTTAAATAAGAACACAGAATGTGCATCAAAGGAGGAATTCTCTTTTGTAAATGTGAAGATTTCGAGGCCCATGTGAATGATTTTCCCTAGTTCTTGGCAAGGACGGCGATCTCGAGGAGAATGGTGGACATGGTCTCCCAATTACATGTTTGCTGAACTTGGGAGATGCCCCGAATATTTAGTCAGCGATTATAATATTGCTAATATTGTGAGCCTGTTTAAGAAAAAAAATCCTCTCCAATTACTTTATTGAGGGGTAGATAATGTCTGATATTTTTGCAAAAATCGCTATAGTAGCTGATATTTGTGTGAATATTACACATACGAAATCATGAAAAACAGCACATTTTGTTACCAGCATTTCACAAATATGTATATATATATATATATATATAGGTTTACATATACCTTTACACACACATATATATATATATGCGTATTTTACGTTGAATATCCAATGCTAATCTTTTTGAACATCATAGCCGTACTTGAAAGTGAAGAGGAGATTTGAAAGATTTACCTTCAGTTTGTAATATTTCATTTTTATTCCATTTGTTTTTATTTGAATATTTTCCACACCTTACATATGTACGGTACTTACATCAATACGAATAAATCTTTCATGATGCGAAGGACGTAGAACAAAAACCCTCACAGGCTTGCCGAAGATTTAGGTGATCTTTCAAAATTAAGTTGGGGACTTTCCTCAAAAGGAAAGGCTTGCGTTTGAAAAAAAAAATATATCATAAAGTGGCAACGATGTAATTGCATCGTTGTCCTTTTTCCCCTTTCTAAGCATGAATCACAAATAAATCGCAGCAGATCATCACTAATCTTACGAAATATGGACAGAAAGAAGCAACAATTTCCTTATTTAATCGGCTCATTATCGAAATATAAGTCTTGCCCACATGCAACGTTTGAACTGCTGCATATTCCTTTGGGAAAAGCAGTTGTGTCGGGACATATGTACACCCATTACGCAATACCTGTTGACCTTGCTTACAGCACTTCCCACGATCCTATGCTCACAGTAAACTACCACCACAGTGTCCTTACCACCCTGTGCTGTACTGTGGGATATTGCAACTCACCCAGGGAGATGCAGTGCCATCGCATTGGCACGCCATGCCGTCCACGTTTCATTCAGTGCACGTTATCAATCTTTAAATGACCTTTAAACGTGGAAGTTTATCTAAAAGATTTTGACGAATCACAGGTTCTTTTTTTCGTTTTCTACTAGAGACTAAACCGATAATAGCAGTTACTGAAGCATCAACAATCTCTTTCACATTGTTTCGAAAGCGAAGCAACCTGCTACACTCAAAGGCTACAATTCGAATTGCAGTTTAAATAATACGATGAATATTGTATACCTTGGAGGTGATACGGCCCCGAAGTACGGTATTTACTAACTGCAGTTCAATCAGTGTGATCTGGTTCAGTAAAGGCATAATGTAGTAATAATTCTCAGTATTTTGTAGGTATTTTACTTTTTGTAAATACTATAGATGGCGTGTGCTATTGTTTTATGTAACGTGATAAACATGATTTGATTGGTGGATTTCAAATCAGGGGTGACGAAGGTGTGGTTTTGCATGCATAATTTTTTGGGTGAACAAATTTGATAGTTGTTACAGAAAGGTTAAATACTTGTTAATTACTGCTCACCGGGAAGATTTTTTTATTTCACTTCTCTATCATCAAACGGGAACCGATCGTATGTGAAAGAGGACATATTTCAAAGAAGTCTGACAAACGCAATATTTCCCTTTAATTGTAAGTATCTGATCATAAGAATATTATCAGTACTTTTTATGCTTGATGAAGATATTATCAATAATTTTTATGCTTGATGAAGATATTAGAATTCACATCATTGCAATACTAGTTTGTGATCTTTCAATCTCGTTTTAGCCGGTGCTTCTCGTCCCTCTGTTTATTGACAATTCTCATCCCTTCATATCGCTTAGCCCCCCAGTAAACCTGATCATACTTTAAATATTGTTTCTTTACTTGTTAGCTGCTCAAGAGTACAAGAAACTGAACTTCAAAAACCCATGTTCGAACTGAAAGTAATCACAAAGGTAGATACAAAATAGATGATATTATCAATCATAGAAAAAAGTCAAGATGGCCATATGGTAAGGTCAATGTCTTTATTTTCGTTTCCTAATTACCGCTGATCAATTACTCAGGGGTCAATGAGTACAATCACAATCTGACTTTTATTTGATCTTATTCAAAAGATTACTGATCATTTTGTGCAAACTAAAGAGATAAGTTATACGAAAATGAAACTAGAAATGAAATTCCAGTCTTGACAAATATCGCATAAAGTGCAAGGAACTTTAATAATGCAGTAGAGTGTGATCTATCACCGAAATATAAAGTTTGAACACCTTGCATGATCTGTTTCCAACGAATTCTATTTTAAGGAAACTACCCGAAACACATAGCCTTTAAATTACAGTACAAGTCAGCTTTTACTGATAGCGGTATATCACCATTAACAGTTAGAACTGTAAACGCTATGTATCGGCTGCGATACATAGCCTTTACAGTTCTAACTGTAAATGGTGGTATACCAATATCAGTAAAAACTGACTTGTACTGTAATTTCTTCGCATGGACTATACCATGAATAGTTAATACTGCACCTGGGTGTAATTTAGAGGTACGCATACGGATAGGGATAGGGTTATATACGTGGTACGGATACGGATAGTGACAGAGGTACGCATAGAGATAAGGTGTGTACTAATAATATTTGAAACTGTTCGCCGACAGCTCGGCTCGCAGCGCAATCGGTTAGGGCATGGACTCGCAATACTGACAGCTACAGTGCGTCGCGTTCGAATTCTTTCAGTGTACCGCGTTCGAATTAAAGTCTTGTTACGCTTCTTTATCTTGCTTCTTGTTCATCTTTTCACTGAAATTTTACTTTGGAGTTGTAAGTTTTACGTTAGATCAGTGCAAAGAAATTATAGCACAAGTTAGCTTTACTGATAGTGGTATATCACCTTTAACAGTTAGAACTGTAAACGCTATGTGAATCGGCTGAAGAAACATATCATGCGCACGTCGTCATTATCACTTACTTAAAAATCGTTAGCCTCGTCCACTAGATTAAGAGTAAAATGTCTTGAAACATGGCTTTAAGGTCTGAGGCATGAAAATAAGATAGTTTGATATTTGTCTGCTTAGTCAGATTTTGCCATAATTTTCAAAAATATGACGCAGGTGACTCAGTTTCATTATGTTACATTTTTAAGCGAGTACAAAATGTCCTAAAAAGTTTGACTAAAAAAATCTGTCTTTGTGATTCCGAAAGGTCATGTGCATAAAGTTATTGATTTTGTGTATTTTAAGGACTTAGACTATTTACAAAAAAATGTTTTCACTTAAAAACGGACCGCACATAGAGCACATATAAGCTTGGTTACGAGCGTGGATTGGGGGAGGGGTATCTGGGGGAAGTTGCCACCCTCCATTGATCAATCTAGCAGTCCCACCAATACAAGAAAAAAATGCGCCACTCCTGCGTCCTACGAAGTCAGAAAAACTAACACTTGCTTGTGTGCAATATTTTTATAATTATCACACATTCCTTTAAATCAAGCAACAACATTGTCATTGCGTTCCCCTGTGTGCAAGTACGTGTGTCCAGATGAATGTACAGCGCCCCATAAAATTTCGTGCTGAAAACCACTCTATGTACATTTTTTAGCGTAGCCGAATGATCTTAGTTCTGGTTAGCGGTTTATGTCATCAAAAACTTCTCTGCACACACTACCTGAATACCAGGCCCCATAGACTAGAGCTGTGTACTAT
>WURT03116349.1:0-11908 GCA_009936505.3 Holothuria glaberrima
ATGTATGTATGTATGTATGTATGTATGTATGTATGTATGTATGTATGTATGTATGTATGTATGTATGTATGTATGAAATATAAAATGACAAAATACGAAAAAAAATCGATACGAGAAAATAACATAGATGGGCAATAAGATAATGTAGTATGTAAATATGTCAATATTTAAAGCAATGTATACAATGCACTCAAAATTCCCATGAAGGTAGCTGGCTGGAATTCACAGCTACAGTGACAATGTGATGATTTGGTGATTGAGATTTTACTGTTCACTTAGAAATTCTTAGCTCAACTTCTCTCTATCATATAATTATCGTGTTCACCTATATTACTTTTCAGCAATCCAATTCGCTTGGGAAATGGCAATCCGTTCGCGTTCGGGTGGAGCTCTCGGCGAAAAGAGGGAATCAATTCTGTGGGTTCAAGTCTTTTACGTGGCCGAGGGTCTTCATTATATATGACGCACGGAAGATAGGTATTGGATACTGTATCTGACGTCGATCTCGTGAGTTTTTGCAGGGTTCAAAATCTTCAACAACAATAACCATGATTAACGCCTTCAAATTAACTATTTCAAATACTGATATAGTACAATGCCTATGGAGGAGGTGGTGGAGGAGGTCCTGATGAGGATGGTCCAGCTGCTGATGATCCCGAAGACGGTGGTCCTGGAGGTGGTGGTCCTGCTGAAGGAGGACCTGGTGCGGTCGGTCCCGATAAAGGTGGACCCGGAGGTGGTGGCCCGGATGAGGGAGGACCAGGCGCGGGTGGTCCCGACGACGATGGTCCTGGAGGTGGTGGCCCTGATGAAGGAGGACCGGGTGCGGGTGGTCCTGGGGGTGGACCTGGAGGTGGTGGCTCGAATGGGGGAGGTCCAGGTGCGGGTGGTCCCGACGACGATGGTCCTGGAGGTGGTGGTGCTGATGAAGGAGGACCGGGTGCGGGTGGTCCCGGGGGTGGACCCGGAGGTGGTGGCCCGGATGGGGGAGGTCCAGGGGCAGATAATTCAGACAGGGTTGGTCCGGTCTCCAATTGTACGGAAGGTTCAGACGAATCCTTCCCTGTCGCAGAGTCTTCGTATTTTGAGTACTTTTTGGCAGCTTTCCTTTCATTTTTCTTTTCTTCTTTCAGTCGCTTCTTTTCCCTCTTTTTCGCTTTGCGAATTGCCCTTTCTCCAGACTCGGCCTCAGCTAACTTTCGTTTACATCTGAAGAAGTTAAAAAGAAATTCATTTATTCCTTGTAGCCTGTAGACCTCTGAAGTATGACTTCATAACGTATATGTGTGAGATTGGATAGTAAACCACGATTTTCTTTTGGTGAATCGCCACCAGCAGCTGTTTAAAACAGAACTTATTTTTTTATTATGCACTTGGCTAAAGTTTTATTCTAAACTTCCTCACAAATTAGGAAATATGCTTCTTTTGTATTATTTGTGGAAACGTAGAATAAGTGTACAGTCCTATTCTGAAACAGATCCGCTGTGTACAACCTACAATGAGCGTCCCCATCTCTATATTTCCTCCCGTGAGCAATACTGTATCACATTTGCTGTATCTGCAGTCTCTGACTTATATGACCATGAAAGTACTACCTTTGAGGTACACAGTACTTCCATGATTTGATCATATCAGGTCATGCTTGTGCAACTAGGAGAAGGGTCCTCGTTGAACCCTGTAGTTTCCTGACTCTGAACTTTACAACTAATCATCATGCAAACACTGAATTTCATGTAACAATTGGTGTCCCCGACAATATATCGTGAACCATGATGAACAGATGAATAAGGTGATCGTAGCGATTCGAAGTGTTTCAGATTAGACCCCGATGGGGCACAACCGACCTGAGACCCCTTTCTTTTTATCACTACACTTGGTAATATCAAGGCAGTCAAGGTAGTGATATCCCTGCTTTCGTTCTGAACATGGTAACAAGTTGTTCTGTTTGTGAATTCATGGTCATTATAACAGGTAAATCGCACATAACGGCTTTTTCTTTCTTAAATTTCAGAGAGAGCGGGGGGGGGGGGGAGTAGGAGGTACCAGACCCCACAGTGTGAATGTACCTTCACTGTTCTTATGGGAACTTCCAAGTTTCGGCCATATTCTGGTCCCTCCCTCGTGGCTTTTTCTAATAATATCACCATTTTGCATCTATAAATCCTTTACTGTAAGAGAAAATTAACGCCGTCCCTTTGACTGGGTTTGACCCTTCGCCCATATTTTTGACTTGTATCCACAGTATGAACTTTGAATTACGAATTTATCTTCGTGGGGGTACGGTACAAATAAGGTAAGTCCGCGAGCGCGGCAAAAAGTAGGCTACGTGTATGTATATATTCAGCGACAATGATGAGGGAAAAGTTGTACATGAAGTAAAAATTGATCAGTTGACAGCACACAATGTGTTATAATAGCAAAATAACAGTTAATGCAATCGGGTAAAAGACAATGCCACTTAAACTCGAGGGTCTTGAAAACGCAATTCCTTGGAAATATCCTGAATAACTCCAGTTAATGATTGAATCACAACAGTCGTGATTTACCACTTACGTTCCTTTATCTGTGGGGTGATTTAGAGAATACTGCGCACAGCCTGCATGCTGACACCTCCACCTTCACTGCCTATAATACAGCCTTCAAGTTGGCACTACCGAAAAAGCAGTTCACCCATTGGTCTTACAGTTAATAGTGAAAATGTTTACGCTCGTTTAGTTCGACAGTCCACTTGTACCCGTACTTCATCCATTTTACTTGTAGAAAACTAGCTCTTCGGTAGGTGGTCCACCAGGCAGTTGCTGTTTGATTCTGTTCTTACAGCCCATCAGTAACATGATTAGCAGGGGCGCAAATCATGGGGGGGGCAAGGGTGGCGGTGTCCCCCAAACCAAATGGTGGGGGCGAATTGCAATTTTCGCCTCCAAATTTCCTTGGAGCATTTGCGTCATTGATTGATCGATTCCTGTCGGAAAAATACTGGATGGCTGACATTCTTCAACAAGCTAAGGATTTGTGGACATTCCCCTCCCCGATATCGTGTCATTCATCCCCCAGGGCAGTGATAAAAATGATAGGCATTATGTTCAAGTTTACATCGCAATTCTCCGACCGATTGGTTTCATAAGGGGTGTGGTGAGGTGTGTTATCCATTGAAGGCCCCTATTCAATTTTATTGTCTCGAGTAGTATGGTAAGATTAACACTGGCACTTTGACTTGATTTACTACAGGTTAGAAAGCCACTCAAGGTTTATCTGGGAACCGTGGCTATATGAACGTGGGTGGACATGGCAAATGTTCGCCTCTTTTCGATTAGCGCCCAGATAATTACGGGGCAGGTATGTGCTATTTAGCATACCATCTCACCCTGCTTCGTGCTCCCAACACTGACATTTAGATCCGTATTCCAACGGACTTGGGTGTGCTGTCCAGTCTTTGAGCCACTTTCCCCAATGACTGGAAAGAACCAGAAAATCATATCACAGGCAGCATTATCGTTGTTTGGGGTTGTGCTGTCACATGCCAGTTAGTAGGTAGGCCCCAAAAGGTGTGATACCTGTATGTATGGTGAATATGATACATGGTGCGTGTTCATTTTGTTATCCCAAGCTACACCCATATCAGCTGGTAGACCACATTACTATACGGCTGTTCATTGGCGCGCATCATTGGATGCTTTGTGAGCTCTATACTAGTCAGTGTGGTCATCGGGAAGTCAGGAAAATGTTTTTCTGAGACAATATCTCTCACAATACAAACTTGCAGGACAAGAGATCACGATATAGGCGTTGTTTTGAAGGACATCAAACGACCCGGCAAGTGCCATCTCCGGCGATCTGGGGGCTTGGTATGCTACTCGCCAATCCTGGTGGCGCTCCGCTTAGATAGTAAATTCGCCCCCAAACAAAAACACAGATTTACACCCCTGATGATTAGTACATACTTACATGTGGAAATTCCATTGACTGCAGCACCAATGGACTGCGTGACAAATAAGGCTTTAATAACCGACTGTACGGTAAGTGTATTAAAATGAAATTCAATGGTCAGTATATCGCAAAATCATACAAAAATATCCCTTTTCCCAAGTGCCCTTCCAAAACCGCAAACCCCACACCAACATGTCACTACACACGTGTGACCCCCTTCTACAAGAATATACACATTACAACCACTCCATGAACTTTTATCATTAGTAAGCCTTTCGGTCGGTCTCCACAACGTATTCTGGTAATAGCTTTCTTTATACTCAGACCTAAACAGCCATTGAAAGAGAATGAATGTTGCATCATTTTAATATTTGGGCCAACAAATTATTAAGCTTGGCTATGTACTGAATTTCTTCCCTGGTGAGAAACTTTTATCTTGGAAACGAAGATTCCCCAACCACCTATTTGAATTCCTAACATTCTTGAAAATTCCCAACGGACAAGGTCAAATGAAAGAAGGTTGAGCGCAATCTTATTAAATCATGATTTTAAAAGGTATGGAAATTTCCTGTAAAATTAACACAGTAACCTCCTGGTAATATGGAAATTTTGTTTGCAGTGAACTTTACATCTTTGGAGAGAAGCTCATTGACGCTATAATGCAGATGAGTATAACGTCTAGTACAAATTAATTGTTAACTCTTTGACAAGGAAGGACGTGGGGGAGGTAACTAAGATGGGGAGGGGTTCCGGTACAAGAAACTCTCTCAATGTCACTACGTGGTCGGACTTAATCGAATCATTCCGAGAAAGTCATCACTCACCTCATACCTTTTGCACATCAGTAAAACAGTCTGTTAAATTGGTTGGTTTATATAGCCTCGCGTAGGCGCGAAATCCGCGTACAGCGAATTTAATTGAGAAAGGAAGCATGCAGTTAAATTTGTTGGAACAAGTTCAGCTTCAAATGTGACGCAAGGCCTCCCGTTCATCTCCGTCAAGGAAGAAATTTGTAAGGAATAAACGACAGGTAATCTTCTCACCTGTATATTCCTGATTATTGTCGCGTTCGTTAGTATGATCTGTAACAAGGACTTGAGTCTATATCCTCCGTTCTCCACACTTTGGGTTTCGATGTCCTTGTTAGTGCATCATTACCCTTCGGAACTTATTAGGATGGTGCCCTTTTCCCACTAGTTGCAAAGGGCCCCAAATGAGTTCCAGCTTCAGCCCCCAAAATTTAGTAGGCCTGTGTTTCCCGACTAATTAAGCTTCATCAATAAAGCCCTCCCGGTGTATCAATCAGAGATGTAATTGCCATTGCCATTGCCTGGTTTGCTATTGTCTGGGTCATTTTTCCGATTAAGTCCTCCCGCAGAGTTTCATTATTACCGTACATCCCATTCGATTTCTTTTTTTTGGGGGGGGGTGATGGTTCTTTTTTGGGGGAGGGGGTGATGGTTCTTTGGGGGGGGGGGTGATGGCCTTTACGCAGACTACTTCCGTCACATATTTTCAAAACTCTCAAACTCCTTAATAATTATGAGAGAATTTACCGTAGCTCTAGGTAAATAAACTAAAACTAATATTAAACTTCAGTGGAGTGACGATTTCTGGCGATGATTTATAAAAAATGAGGTGGGGAAGGGGTTGACTTAGGACAAAAAGGGTGATACCTTAGTCCAAAGCGCGAAGAAGTATACAAGGGTCTCAGTGTTGGCATTTGAGGAGCCCTTTACACAGAAACTCAGGAAATCACCATTTTATGAATAGACTGGTGGAGGTGAGGGAAGGGTTTTTGATTAGAGTATAACGGTAAAGAGTTAGGGGTACTGTGCGAAATGTAAAGTTAGTCGAAAATTAATTGAGTCGTGTAAAGTTAGTTGACGATTTTCCCCGGACAGGCGAGACTAAAGTCCTGGTTGAATTCAGGGGAAAAGCCCTAGCTACGGCTCACGAGGTCTCGAAATTCGAAAGCAGTAGCTTTTTGTCTGCAGATTAGACTTCTAAGAAAAGTACTGGTTCCAGTAACAGATAATTCAAGTATAATAAATGGTAGTATTGACAAAGATCATTTTGAGTTTATGGTGTTGTTGGAGACGGAGAGGGGAAAACGGGGGGGGGGGAGGAGAGGTTCGTCCAAAGATTTTTTTCGCCAGAAGCCTTAACCCCTAGCTATGTCAAAATACATGATTCTACCCTCGGTCTTTTGACCAGGAAGCTATAACGTCAAGTAAATGACACTGATGAAACCAACCGAAAGAGAAGAAATATTTGATTGATTTGATTTCACGAGACATATCCTGTATTTAAAGTATTGTGGGTGGGATAGTGGGTGGAATACCCCGGATTAAATTAAATCGAAACTTCTACCATTTCCCATCCCGTCTAGGGGGGGGGGTCTCTAAGTGGTGGCCATTGTACAAGTCACTTTACTGTACACCGGTAGCAGGTCATATTTTACATGAACGCGCTCTAACCAATCACTAAAATTGCTCGCAATAAAGCAATCGCTAGACCTTATCAGTGCTACTCATTCTGTCCATTAGTTAATTGTAACGATCCAATACCACTTTGAGCGTTTTATGTCTTCTACAGAGAATTTATCAGTTAGGATGGGGGTAGGGTTCTCGGTAACTCAGTAAGTCCCGACTGGTTACAAACAAAGGATGTCGGCCATTTGTTGCATCGTGGCCTTCAGTCTCATCGATACATCAGGACTGATGAATGTCAACAATTATAAAGAATGATTGAAAATGAATTATCAGCTTGAACTTTGGCTTGAAAGTTCTTTTAGAATAATTGGGGTCCTTATTTTCTACACTGCCAGCCCCATAATGTTTGGTACATGGTAACCTTTTCCAGTTCTACTAACCATGGGATAATATAGTACTGACTAGCTGAAGGTGTTCGAGCCAGAGCGATTAGAACCGCTCTGGCTCGAAGAAATCACGTCATGTTAACAACAAGAAAGTTTACTAACTTGAAACCTTCAAGACAAACTGGGCTGTTCACCTTTCTGCCATGTGCCACAATTGGTAGCAATATCATGGACACTCATTTGCTCTACAGTGAAGGAACTATTTTCACAGACTAAACTTGAACCCCCTCCCCCACCCCATTATATATTGCAACTCTAATTATATCTTGCAGCTTGTAGCACAGTAATTACTGCAAAACAAGTGTTTGAGGCATTTCGATATATGTACATTTACTAAGTTCCATGATTTAATTTTCCATTCAAACAAAACACCCACCTTACGAAATAGTAATATAACAATATGTTCAGCAGATAGCCTGTCTGACGCAGGGAAATAGACTTTGACAATGTGGTCATGTCACACTCATGTGATTTGTTAATTTAACAGGATTATGCACCACCCCTCCCACACGCTCGACGCAAGGCCAATAACCTATATATCCCACCATACATTGTGCAAGCTAATTATGAAAATTAATGGTATAGAGGATTTAAAGGAGACACTGGCATTGTAAGGAAACAAACAGTAGGCTAATATAACATTACATTTTGACCCTGCTGTTCTTTGTATGGGAGTGTAGAAGGGAATTTTCCGTTCTACTTAGTCGATTAGTATGTAAAGTGTTCAAATTGACTGTAAGCGAAAATTGAATGTTTCACATGAGTATCAACATTTCTAATAATAACATTTAATGGAGAAGGACAAGAATAATTTTGGTTAAAGCTCGGGTACCTTTGGCACCTCATCGCACGATAGGACTAAATGCGAAGTATGCATTAGTACGACGAAGTATGACTAAATGCACGGATTGGCCTACACTATTTTTTTGTTTTTTTTGCGTAACTTCGATTTGCTGTGTACTGAAATAAGAGACCTTGAGGAAGTTATATAACACTTTCTTTTTGGGACCAGTTTCAACACCTCCACCTTCTAAAGATTAAGTAACCAGTTAGTAACAGTCAGATATTATTTTACGTTGTGCACTCTATGTACGCATATTGTTTTGTGTATATATGATATTAATGGTCTTTCCTCTCATCCGTATGTTAGATATATGAATCACATTACACTTCTTTGGCCAAAACAGAGAAGATATTTCAACGCTTATTCAAGTGAATTCCCCGTGGAAGGCATTATCCGACGAAAAAACACCCTACATACATTTTCTCTTTTTCTGGGGGGGGGGGGGGCACAGCACAGACCATGTTGCTGAAGTGATGTATCAATTTGTCATATGTTTGTGACACTATGTGGTAGGAAAGGGACTGAAGTATTCCTCATGCAAAAATAAAGAAATTGCCACAGGTATTTCATTATTATATCTTTTTATAACATAACTGTCTTTCACGGTGAACATATATATTTTAAATGACTTGAAAAGGCTGGAACCTCTATTATATGATGCTGGAACTTCTATTATATGAGCTCTCTTAGCTCAAATCTCAACGGAAATGGTACACAAATTTGTTATCAACGTGAGAAGCCTACTCGTGAGCTTTGTGCCCATTGAAAACATATACAAGGTACTAATGCTACAGAACGGACCAAAACAAGTGTGTAAGTCAATGGGGGGGGGGGGGAGGGGTATAATTATCGTGTTATACTAGCAGAAAGGAAAACGTGTGAGAGAAGAACTGCTAACTGTTCGGTTATAAATGATCTTTGAGTCGTAAAATTTTATTGAAAATACTAGAAAGGATATGAAAACTATAGTCAAAGCATGGAGCTACTACCTGGACTATAATACTCCGAGTACTAGCTCCATGGTCAAAGATGATTAACATTACCTGCGACATTGTAAGAGAATAGCGCCACTAAATAAAACGAAGAGCATAACTGGGAGTAAGAGTGGATAGTACAGCTCCAACGTTTTCCTTGGATCTGAGGCAAAAAAGGAAGTAATGTTAAATACTTCATGATTGAACAAAAGAAATGATATCATATGTCGCATTGAATCTTAGTATGCCGGAGATCATTGATCAACATGAAAATTTTTTCAAGGTGCTAGGTTCTACCATTTTGAACACGTCTTTACGAAATCATATCTCATTAGTATAACAAAAAACTCAGAGCGACCGATGCAGGCCCCCGTCGGCTAATATACAAATAATGAATGTTTATGAGTGCGATAGTATGAATAATTTCATGAGTTGAAAAATTAAATGATCTATTCAACTCGGCTTCGCCTCGTTGAATAGAACGTTCAATCTTTCAACGAATGAAATTATTCATACTATCACACGAATGGAATAAAAATTATTTGTTTTTTATAACACCTAACTTTCTAAATAAAATTTGGTCAAAATTAGGTTGTATGTTCCCCCATGATGGCTGACGTCACCGCCGTGGGTTAATCTGTTCTAATCCACGATCGTGGGTTAGTGCCGAAAAACCCATAACATGTGACCACTAATCATCCAATCAGATGTAGAGGAATTAGTAAGGTGTTATATAACAAAATGTAACATGTATTATGCTTGTACTTTGATGTACGTCGGTGTTATGTTGCTGTTGCTTATGTTACCTTCACATGGGAGGAAACACACCGGCTGCGGAAGCCGAAAAATTAGTATGATATAGAAATCGCACATCGATGATGTGAACAGAGAAATCCAAAACAGAAGAGGAGGAGGTACTTCAAGAGCGTTTCATTATAGCATGCAAAGTACTGAATATCCTTAAAATAAATGGACGAGTTCAAGTTACAACCTCCCGGTCATTATGGTTAGCAAAAGGAGAGATCAGTAAGTCTATTAATATTAACAGGCGTGTTTCCGTAGCGTTCGAGCCACCACCCCTCCCCTCATTGAAAAGAAAAAAAATTTAGTGCTCATGAAAGGGCAGGGAGGCACTTGCTTCCATAGATTTTCGAACAAACATTTCAAAAGAAGAAATTTGCTTATAGATTTCTGTAGGGGTAGGGTGAAGTCTTTAGAATGACGCTTATATAGAAAATGCATACGCGTCTGTATTTTGTGCGAAGCTGTGCATCATGAACGGTAAGAGCTCTGTTGTGGTAAAGGTAAAGCTACAGAATTTTGGCGTACACGTCTGAAATTGGCCTCATTATAAGCAAGGAGGTGGTATACTCCTTGTTTTAAGGGACTAATTGGGGTTGGACTGCTCACTGTAGTGAGTGTACCTTGAGTCGATCACTGCGTAGTAATATATGGTACTAACACAGTCGAGAATAACATCTTAGGAGTGACTGACCCGTGCACAATGCTAGACAAATTGCTTCAGTCAAGTGCCTCCTTAAGTTCACTGAGAATTTGTTTAGAACAAGCTGCACTGAGGGTTATGCATAACACAATTGAAACTGTTTTACTGATCTAGCCTGGAAAGAAGTGGCGGCACCACAGGGAGCATGGGGAGAATCCCCCATTCAGAACCTTTGCCCCCTGTGCCCCCACTTAGCTCAAGAAGTGTCCACAGATTGCTAATTATTAGCTTTTAAGTAGTGTCTCTTTCCAAGTTTTCATGTTGCCAACTTAGAGGAATAGCCTAATACATTAAAATCATTTGGAATCTTTGAAACTGGATGCTGCATAATGAACCAAAATATACCTATCCTGAGACTTAATTTCTCACCCAGCGTTATACTACAACTTCAGAGCTTCCGGGGCTTCGCCCCTAGGCCCAACCAGCTGCCCTATGGCGGGTCCCTGAACCCCATCCGCTACAGCTCGCGCTTCGCGCTCGATTTCTCTTTAAGCGCATTTTTTTTGTCCCCAACATTTCCTTTTGCGGGCCCTCCATTTGCCCCATCCCACTTTTAAAATCCTGCTGCCGCCACTGCTAGATAGCCTAAACGTTAAGCCAATATGTCTCTCACATAATGATAATAATAAAAAGAAGAATAAGAATAGCCTTTGCAGTCAGAATTAAAATTGTGTTTTTAAAGAGGGTACAAAAATGGACCCACTTGTTAAAACAGTTATGTAATCTACAGTAGGTCTCTCGTCTGAAATTGCCAAGAACAAGCCGGAAGAAAACACAGAATGACGCACATACTCAAATTTATCAACACCATACTTTTTGTTCGCATGCTGACTCTCAAAAACGGTAATATGAACAAAGAGGCAAGCTTAGGTCTGCTCCAGATACTTCACTTGTTTTCATAACCTAATACAATTTTACAAGGATTTGAGTCTCGGGGTTCTCGCATTAGTTAGTTACCAATACAACCGCACTTTTGCCTATACTTCTCCATTTTCATGTTTGTTCTATATTAACAGGAGAATAAACGGATCAGAATACATTACTCTTGACCAGAAGGCTCTGTCCTCTAGTAAAGTTGAACTCGTCCATATATTTTGAGGATATTCAATACCTTTCATTCTGTTATGAAACCCTCTTCTGTATTGGATTTCTCTGTTCACATCATCCGTTAAAAAGGTGTACAGAGAAATTGATGCGCATTTTCCATAACATGTCGAACTTCTCGGCTTCCGTACTCCCCCACCCCTTTTTTTGGCTGTCTCATTTTTTTTAAAAACTGGGTGGCTAAGAGGTACCAAAGAATGCTCGGCGGAATATGCATCTAGCGATGAATGGAGCATGGAAGTACTAACTCGAACTTCCATGGTTTGAGGAGGAATGTTTCTTTGAAAGTTGTTTTAAGCGGCCTGCCATCATTGCAATATGATGGCAACGTATGTCAACGTTCGTATGTGCAATTTAAATCAGGTCAGTGATAGATGACCAAGTAGATAAATTCTCCTCATACCCGTGTCATCAGGGGTGTAAAAACGGGGTGGGGCGGGACTTAATACCTCAGTGAAAATCACACTCGGTCTCGAAAAAATTTCAGCTTATTTTGATCGCTAACGAAATGAAAGCAGACGACAGAAAATAGGAGCGCTTTTTGTTTATAATGATAACTTTCGCAATGTAAAATTAACAGCTTAAGGAAGGTATTTATTACAACCAGAATGCAAAAATGCATTGAGGTTTCGATGATGCATATGTTTTATTCCCAATAATGCCATGTTATCCCA
>WURT03116360.1:0-11908 GCA_009936505.3 Holothuria glaberrima
GTCTACAGAGCAGGTTTTGTGAAACTTGGTAGATGAAGTAAACATTCACTGCCAACAACTTTGAAGACCATGTAGCATTCACCAGAATTACAGGCAAACTTCACATTAGCTAAAACTTTTTTTTATGATGTGCTCATGGCTCAGTTTCATTACATTTAGCAAGGAACCATAGTGCCCATTGGGCTCTTGTTTCTGATTTGAAAAGCAAACTGAAATCATCACAAAGTTTTTCCATATATTCCAATTTTATATGAAGGCTTTCATAAAAATTTCTTCGTTTAGACTGCCCTGCTGACCTAGGAATAGTTTGACCTCACTTCTTTTCTTTTAACACAAGATGATCTAGTCAAATTTTCAGTGAAAGGATATTACATTTTCAAAAAAATTTTGTGAATATGCTCAGCATACATTTGGTAGATACTTGCACCTTTGGAAGTAAATTTGAAAAGGTTTAACATTATCTTTATCGGACAGACCAGGTCAGGGCTGCTTTTCACATCCACTTTTATGCATAATAGTAGTGTGTTGAAAATACAGACCCCTCCTTAACTGACAAAATTGAAAGGGCGTCATGTTGAACAAGTATTAAATATTGACATGGCCTTTTTGATATTGCACAACAATTTTTTGTGGTAGAAACAGTTGCCTCATAGACCCTTTTCCAAGTAGCAAGTACAAAGGATTGTGGGATAGCGTTTTGGTATTGGTCATTTTTGTGAATTTTGGTATTTCGCTGTGGCCAAAAACAATGCACACCAAAACTATATCCCATAATCCTGTCTTATTGCTATTTGGAAAAGGGTCTATTGCCATAGGAATACTCCAGAAGTTTGATTGTTTTTCTTTTCAGGTGTTTGCTACCTATACATGAAAACAATAGAGAGGGCAGCATTTCCAAACAGACTGTGGGAGAGGGTGAAGCTGTCCAAAAACTTTGAGAAAGCCCTAAAACAGATTGATGACAACCTGATATTTTGGCCTCGAAACATAAAGCACAAATGTAAACAGCGCCTCACCAAAATTACACAGTACTTGATAAGAATGAGGAAAATTATGTTGTATGGGAGGTAAGGTCCTTAAAATGGTTTTATATTTTTTCATGACATGAATCTTTTTTTAGCCCAAAGCTAGCAAGGAGCTGACTACAGCTTATCTTTTGCATCAATAGAAGGTATTGAATCTCAATTCTGTCAGCTTGGGTCGTTGAGTGGCAGAGTGGTCTATTCCAGTTGCTGTGCACCAATGTTTAACATGTGCATGGGTTCGAATCCCAGTCGATGTACGTGGGTTTTTCTCTGGGTACTCCAGCTTTCCTCCCACTTGGCATAGGCTTCCCTCTAAATGTGTTGCCCAGCTGATGAAGTCAGTTAATATGCACCGCTCTGAAGCACCTTCGGGTGGACCAGTTAGCTAGCCAACTTGGCTGTGCTTACTCTGTCAGCTCAGTATGCATTCAAGTGAGTAATAACTTGGTGCTTTCCATCTAGCTGGAGTAAACTGAACCTTTTGTCATCCTTGGCATAGACCATTGTTGAAATCACCCATGCATGTCAAGCAGTGTAGATGCTGCTTGCACCTTTGCTTAACTGGCCAGAACAAGAGTAGTATGGAAACCACAAAACAAACAAAGCAGTCAAGCAAACTAATCTCCTTTTCCCTGTGTTGTGCCTACCAATTCGGGATTTTAGCTGTATGGGAGGATTCACATATTTACTTTTTGAAGCAATGTAATCAACTCTGGTTCTCTCTCTACAACCAAAGTTTTGCTCTGAAAATGTTAAGAAGTGTGCATTACTGCATATTTGAAGGTGGAGGCCATATTATTGATAACTGTACATAATGGCTGTAACCTTACTTTCCATAGGAATGACTGGTTAGTTAAATGTAAATGAAACTTGTGAAGAAAACTGTCATGGAATTTTCACATAATGACCCGTCCTGTTGTAGTCTGTAATACCTCTTTATGAAAGTGAACCCAGAGTATTTGCTTTTGAGTGTTTGATGGTATTTTACTACAGCAGATTTATTGGATGAATTTGAGGCGAGGAGGATATCTTGTTTATAATAGTTCATATGGCTAACATTAGTTTTGGTGTGATGACATTTCAGTTTGCTGTCAATAGAACTATAAGATATGCCCTTTTCCAAATAACAGTTCGAAAGGATTGTGGGATAGTTTTGTTGCATATCTTTTTTTTGGCCGCAATAAAATGCCATTGACAAAAATTAGGCATATCAGACTTCTGTCCCATAATCCTTTGTAATTGCTTTTTGGAAAAGGATCCCCCTATGGATAAAAAAAGTAA
Organism: Holothuria glaberrima; assembly: GCA_009936505.3. Lineage (NCBI taxonomy): Eukaryota > Metazoa > Echinodermata > Holothuroidea > Aspidochirotida > Holothuriidae > Holothuria > Holothuria glaberrima. Next base: position 2,307 of record WURT03116360.1, read on the forward strand.
CACATAAGAATGGATAAAGTTAGTTAGTTAGATGAGGTTTAACGGCCCAGTTTCTAACCAGCTGGTTTAAGTCGGGCCGGTCACAGCCTTTCTTCCAGTTGTGGTTCACTGGCTTGTTTTCCTTACTCCATTGCTTATGCTGAGCACCAAGCACAATGGCAGTAGGTTCCATTTTTAAAGTCTTCCGTATGACCCGGCCAGGATTCGAACCCTAGACCTTCCGGCTGCAAGTCGGATGCTTTAACCACTTGGCCATGGATGGATAAAAACAATACTTCTTAGATACAATGCATTTCAATAAATAAAATAAGATACATCAGTATGCTCAACAATAAAAACATGGTTGTGTCATAGAAAACCTTAATTTTGTCATAAGAACCATAGAATTTTCAAATTTCTGTACAAGCCATGTGAATTTTATTTCCTACAAGTGACTCATGGTTAATGTGGCTCTTCTTTCTGTAGGAGGAAAGTGGTACCAATTAGCAGACATGTTGAGAAGAGAGAGAAGACGAGAGAGAGGAAGGCCCTGGTAGCAGCCAAACTGGACAATGCTATTGAGAAAGAATTGTTGGAAAGATTAAAGAAAGGAACAGTAAGGCATTGTTTACCTAAAAGTGTTCATATAAAGAAGTGGGGGTTTTATTCCCTTAGGTTACCTAGAAACTAGTAATTGTAAGGTTAATATTTTGATTCATGAGAGGGTCCTTTATGTAGAAAATACACAATTTATTAAAACAGGTAGTAAAACTTAAATTTTCAAAAGGAGTAGAAAAACCAGAAATAAGTTAAAAAGTGATAGCTTTCTAGTCTGGTCTGAAAGGGCTTACTATGATTGAAGGTCACAAAAAGTATGTATGTGATAAAAGAAATAAATCAATGGGGTTGGCCTTTTTGGTGCAGAATTTCATTCAAAGTTTACCCAGGGTACTTGTGGTTGTAGCTTATGGTTTTTGTTGACATTTGAGGTCATTTAAACTCATATGACCCTTGTTCTAGTAAAGACAACAACCCAGGTACCTTTGGTTGAAGGTATAAGCTTCTGCACCATTGGTGCACTGGTTGACCTCAATTGTGGTTTCTCTGGCTTTTTATTGCAAAGTATATTAAGGTCTCTTATCAATGCCCCCCTTGACTGCATTTTACTCTTTCTTACATTGCAGTATGGAGATGTGTATAACTTCCCTATGGCTGCATTTGATAAAGTCTTAGATGCAGAGGAGACGGATGACGAAGAAGACACAGCACAGAAAGATTATGAAGAAGAGGTAAGTGACCTTTGACCCTAGAGAAATATTTTACTTGTTTTTGATCAGACTTGGGAGTAAGTATGGACAAGTACACACACTGTGGCTTACTTGTAAGTTCTCATCAGCAAGAGCGTGGTTGTGTAGTACAAGTTGTGTACTTCTCTGGTCATTCATAAGATTAAAATGGGTGGAAAAATCAGCCACCCTTGCCTACAACTTTTGGCACTTGGAAACAACTTGGCAACTGAGAGAACTTCGGTTGGCTCCACAGAAAATGACACTTTTTGCTGTCCTGACTACCACAAACTTTCCATGATGGGCAGTTAACAAAAATTTTACAGGAGTACAATGGCTGAAAAATTCTTCTATGAACATGTGTTTTGCTTGCATACTTTACTCTCATTGCAAGGCTGCTCATAAAAGTAGATGTTCATACCATGAATCCTTAGTATACAAACTTTGGAGGGGATGTGGGGAGAAATGTGTGAGTACAGGCTTTGTTGTTTGCCATCCAAGAGGAAAGGGTGCCTGCTTCATCCATGTAGAATTTTGATCCTTTTATTTGAAATAGATAGAGCTTTTCTTATACCAGATGTAAGTATAGTGCTGGGGTGGGTGGGGTTAGGATATTTTAATTAGTGTGGGAGGAAATTTTTAGCACTGGGTAGGGTCACCCAGTGCAGGTCACATCCCTGGTGGGGTTAAGCCAGTGAGATTTGTCAGTTACCTAACAGGAAATGTGAAAGACAAGCCAGAGAAAATAAGATTCTCAGAGTTTGTTGTCTCAAACTTTAAAAGTATTAAAACAGAAAAGTCAAAAGAGTTATTCCATTCAACAGTTACACATGTAGACCCTCTTATGAAAAGTCATGTGGAGTAATTTTATCTTGTCCATCTCTCAAAATACTCCTGTTAAAAGTTTGACCATTTTCAGATGTAGCTCATTAGTTGTACAAAAGTCATGATATGGAGTGTTGCAGAATTGTAGTATTTCTTTTGTTAATTCTTCATATAGTTCCTCATTATTTTTCTTGCCAGCTTATGTACAATGTGGTTTGTAATGTTGACTTTCTGCAAGTGTATACCCGTCATCACTCTCTGTAGCAAACTATCAATGTCACAACTGTCCATAGAAATTGAACAAAGGATTACCTAAGGATAATGTCATCAGTTTCTCCTCCATGTCTGGTTACAAGCTTAACAAATTTTAACTCTTGGCACGTGTATAAAACAGAAATTGCCTTGTAAAATTGTTTAAATTTGGTGGATTTTGATGACAATTGTGGCTATTTTCCCCAAATTTCAAAATTTCTCTCATCAAGTAGATTTGTAAGAAATTTACATGTTTGTACAATATTTAAGCTTCATTCTATATTTGTCATCAAGACAATTTAATGTAAATATAAATTAATTGAGCTTTAAACAAAGTAGAAAGTAATATTAAAAGCAGACTATGATTGCTGGTTTCTTCATTCATCCCAAGAATTCTCCCTCTTAAACATTTGGTGTCAATTTCTGATCAAATTTCAATAAAATTTTTCTTCTTATCATATAAACTTTGATTATTCTTTTGTTCTCTTTCTCTTGTATCTGTAGGAAGAAGAAGAGGAAGAGGTTGAGGAGGAGATTGAGGATGAAGATGACTATGGACAGGTTCAGTATGTTGCTGCTGATGACTTTGATGAGAGTGATGCAAGTGATATGGAGGTCAGTTTCTCTTCTAAACAGTATTGTCATTGAGGCTACTATTCCTCAGGCTGACACCCCTCACCCCCAACCCCCACCCTCTTCCAAACCTCCCAGCTGCATCTTGATGAAAGTATTGGCATTTTATATCTAACTATATCAGTTTGTCTTACTCATAGCTCAGTGCAATGTTGTGTGATAGTCTTGATGAGAAACTCTCTGTAATTGTTTGCAAACGTGAAAATCATTTATGGGAAAAAGGTCAATTTTGTTTTGGATTTTTAGGGAATTAGATAACATTTAATAGCTGTATTTTAATCTGCTCTGGAGCAGGGCTCAGCACATTTTATGAGGCCAAAGAGTATTAGGCTAACTTAACCTCTGGTGGCCAAGGCTGCTTAACTCAAGACTTCCATCACTGCTGCTAAGACTCTGAGTGTGTAATACTTCTTATCAACTGTTGATCATCTTTTCTTAATGATGTCATAGAAACATTTCAAGTGTGTTGAAGGTGGGCAGATATGACCTTTGGTTACTAACAGCCTTTTGATAAAATTGTCTTCTGTTAACAAGGTTCCTTTCAAAATGATATTATTATTGTTTGTTGAACCTTATTTAAGAATAATGTCTTAGTCCCCTGTAGAGCTCCTTGTGTAATCTAAATAGAAATGAAATAATTTGCTTTGCACTTCCAGCTCTAGGATTTGTTAATCAATGTGATTAGGACCTCTGAAAAATGTTAAAAACAGGACAATTATCCCATATAACTGAGCAAAAAGCAGGTTGCAAAAAGCAGGTTGCACAAAGAGTAGATTAGGTTGATCAGACTAATTGAATGAGGACAATTCATATAAAATTAAAAAGATGATCTTGAGTGGTAGATTTTGTAAAAGAAACTGCTAAAACCTGAAGTCTAGAAGAAGCTTACTCATAATTGTATGAATCTGTTTGTCAGTTGGTTGGAACTGAAAATATCTGAAGTATTGTTCTAATTCTTTTTTGGCTCTGGTAACAGGACATGGATAGAGCCATACCAAAACGCAAAGCAAACCAAGAGGAATCTTCAGATGATGAAAGTCAAGATGAAGATGAAGATAAGAAAGGAAAATCACAAAAAGGAAAAGGAAAGAAAGGCAAAGGAAAATTGAAGAGAGCAAGAGTTGAAATTGAATATGAGGAGGAACAGGAAAGACCATCTGCAGCCAAGCAGAGGCTAGAATCATTTTGATGAAACTGATAAATCTCTTTCGTAGAGACTTGAGGGTGAAAATGAATCACAACATTCACCATCGGCTTCTGGTTTAACTAGTTGTGATGGTTGATATGCTGTTGGAGTTATGAAAGGAGGCGAAAAACAGGTTCCTGCAGGGCATGTCATGTGTGGCTTTAACTTCAGTCATGAAGTTTATTGTGGCACCAATAGCTGGTAAGGTAATACACCATAGGCTATTGATGGCAGGAGAGGATGGAGGTGTCACTTAGAAAAGGAATGGGTTCAGGACTAATGAAAGGAAGGGATTTGAGATGTACGGTTGGTTTATATGGGAGCTGAAAGCAGGATTACAATGCATCTGTTGAAGTAAAAGGAACAAAAACAATCTTCCTTCAAGATGATGGGGTGGTCACTTTCTATCTTGGTCACACATTAGATCATATCATACAGAAGAGGGCTTTTTGCTGACCTTCATCTTAAAAAGTGAAATGAACAAGTACTTTATAATGTGGAAAGAGTTATAAAGGGTTTAAACTGAAGTACAGTTGTTTCATCTCTTGGAATTTGGTACAAAGTTTTATATGACCACCAGTTTTATTTGCTATTTAAGAAGTGGGTGTATTCTGGAAATATTTCAGTGAGTTTCTTCCTTCTGATACATCAGAAATTAACACCAAAACTGATTCTTAAAGAGGAAATCTCCTCGTCCCAGATAGTTACAGTTTTCCCAACTACGTTGGTTCTTATCCCACCCATAAGTGTCTTTAGCTTCTCCTTGTGCTGACACAAACATAGTTCATTGCTTAAAGCCGTATTCTGGTGAGCATACAAAGCCCAAATGTGTATCCAACATTCTCTGTGCATGCTGTGTAATATTAGCTACTCTGCATCTTTTGCATTTGTAACTCTGATGTCAATCAAAGAGCAGTCATCAATTGAGACTTTCTCTTACCCCCAAGTAAAAGTCATACTTGAGGTGACAAGTATCTGTCTTTAAGAGAAGCACATGCATTGTGGGTCATTTAAGACAATAAAGTGTAAATGGATAGATAAAATGAGTTCATTACTTTGTTGAATAGGTGTATATGTGTTGACACATTGAGCTTATGTTAGCATTCAAGAATTTCAGAGGCAGGACTTGACATTAAAGTGTACAGGGCAAAGGATGTGACGGTAAGTCCAAAACCAGAAACAGGTTTCAGCGCCCGCTAAAACCGGTTTGTGAATCAAAACAGGTTTTTCACAAAAGTATATTGACCTTGCAGACGTACAGTATACGAGGTCTAGCCTAGGCCTAGCCACGTTTAGGAAATTTTTGGAAGTTTTATAAAAGCTACGATTGACGAATTTCCAGACATTTGTTTTAAAAGGGTAGCCGACTTTGTGGCCGAAAAAGTGTGAAATACATGGCAAAATTAAATTTTGAAATGGAAATCAAACCACAATCAGTTATAGACCTGTTTTTTTCAACAACCGGTTTTTAAGGTGAGTGAAAATTTCGAAAACGAATCAAACTGAAACTGGTTCTAACTGGTTTTAAAATCAAAACCAGTTTTGTGAACAGCCCTATACAGAGCATGGTGAAATAGTCATCAGCTGGCAGGAATATGTTGGGCACCAATCCCAAGCAATAGTGGAATCAGGCCAAAACTGGAAAACTGCAAAACAGATAGTAGAGTTAATATGAAAGTGTCCTAGGCCATTCCTCCGGTGTTGGTGATTTTTCAAAGGTATCGATTCAGAGTGAAGAGGCTTTTATTCCCATGGTCTTTACTACCTCTGGTTCTTTGGAGCCCAGTAAAAGCACTGAAGAAATCACATTTTGATCATTTTGAGTAACAAGGTAGGGCAAAAGGACCCAAACATCACAGCTTGTGGTTGTGAAATATTTACATAGTTTGTCACATGCTGCAATAGAAGCACACAGATTGACAATCTGTATATCATATTGCGTCATCTGTAATCACAGTTTCTTTTCCTTAAATACAAATTCCTTAAAACGTTTTGTCAGTATTGGTGTTTTGTACAATATTCTCCATTCATTTACACATACTTTGACATCCTTCCCACCAGCTTCAGCAGAATCAAATGAACAAATAACGTAAAAGCTCTGGAACAGTGGCCTTGGATCTTTAGCACCTTGCAAGTTTTTTTTTTTCTATTTGTAGATAAGATGGCATGTTGTGATGCATGGGTGGCAATCCGGGGTGTGGGGGACAGGGGGACATGTCCCCCCAATATTTGAGAAATCATTTGACAATATTGTTGTTGCTGCAGTTCTAAAGGTATGCATCACAACTCTTTGAATTACTCTCAGTATAGTATATGGTCTGAAATGTCATGGAACATGCTTGTAAGAGAAATGTGAGGATGTTTGTAAGATATACATTATTTTCAAAATGTTAGGGGCTACTGCCTACTGCTTATGGGTTTGAAGTTGTGTAAGGTCAATATTATTTGTGTATTGATACTGGAAAATGATAAAAATAATTGGAAACATTGACAGCACATTTACTTCAGTCTCACCTTCAAAACTTACATTTCACAAGGTAAATGTGAGATTTTGGTAAAATAAATATTTATAATGATACACTGGTTTACTTGTTCTCATTTGAATGTTTTGTCTGTGACATGTATTCATTTAATTAATTAATTGCTGCAAGGGTCAGAACCTATCATGACCACTATCTCTTTCCCCTCCCCCTCCCCTAGCATTCCCCACTTTACTGCTCAAATCTCTCTTTCCCCCCCCCCCCCCTTTTTCTCTTTACATAACACATCTGTACACCAATCTTATCTCCCCAAAATTCCATATTTTCTGTCAGCTAAGCCCTTCTTTAAGGCTTCTCAAACCATGAGATGTGGCATGTAGTCTATTACATGAGCAAGTCCCATTTGTGGCCGTCTTGGGTGATATTTCAATGAAATTAGCAAGGAATGCAGTTTGAGATGGGGAAAAGAGTTACTGTTGTGAAATTAAAAACAAAATTTTAAAATGAATTGAAAGTACAAACCCCCTGGGCAATTCATGAAAATGAACTTATCTTCAGCCTTCCTCATAGAGGAAGAAAGAATCTTGTACAGAACACAGAACAGAAGTCCCAAGAAGCAGGGAGGGTGCCACCAAGGGCAAAGAGGCTTCTTGGTTGAAGAGTGCACTGTTTGCCTTGCAATCCATAGGTGTTTCAAAACCTAAGGTGACCACCTCCTAGAGTTTTTTCAGTGGACAGAATTTTTCGTTCAGGAAGGCTGCTTGTGATGGTTTTGATGGTCTAAAATAGCTGTTGGGATTTTCCAATTGGTTTAAGGTTGCACCAATCAGGTTTGTTTCCCTTAGGTTTTTAATTTTTGTTATGATTGGCTACGATGCAGCTAAGCAAGGGTCTGTCAATCCTCCCAGCATTTGGGGAAGGAGTTGCTGAAGACTGGGGTTTCACTCTATGAATTGGATGGTGATTCTGGGAGTAGGGACTGTGCACTTCTGCTTCACCCTTTTCAAAACTTTTCACATCAAGTAGGAAAAAAAATCTGGCCAGTGTTCACTCTGTCATCCACATTCTATTTGTTAATGTCCTTGGTAAGGCAGACATTGGCTTCCTGTTCCTGAGCTCACACCAAGATTAAACTGCTGTCGAAAAAGTCATGGGCTTATGTGACTATTTTAAAAAGAAAAAAGGTTGTAGGAAATAAAACCATAACGTGAATGAGGTTTTGTAAAATAGTTATTATATATTGTTACAACTAGATCCAGGCCTTCTGTCATATACCATTAACAGTATTTACCTTTGAACAATTATCTGTATGACATTCTTTACATACAATAACCAGTTATTTCTTGGGCAGTCCGGGCAATGATATTCTAGTAGACTGCCAGCCGATCGATCTGCTCTCTGATTTAGAAAGGGAAAACACGTTCTTCGACTGACACAATCAGTTCTAGTCCCGAAAATGATTACTGAATGACCCTACACGGGAAAGTGTCTAAATACGCGTTCGGTTATTACGGTACGAGATAACAGTACGTACGTACGTAAGGAACAGGTTGCACGCATGGCAGAGTCAGGTACGTCATTCCGTACAGTAGTAGATGAGTACTAACGTTACAAAGCGTGATATTAGTACCAATGCACTTCCAGGTGACCAGTCTACTGCATATACTTGTATCCTAAGCAGACTCATGTGGATTGCTTGCCAAATCAAAGAATAAGCATGTTTTTAGGATTGTAAAGGATAAAATTTTCATCATGGAAGAAAGTAAAATATCTGCCGATGTTCCAGGTGAGTATGCACGTCCTTGGTTTACTTGTTAATTGTTATATTTGTAGCATGGAGATTACAAAACCAGTGGGATGATCGAATTTATAGACATGGCCTACAACGTTTGCATGCAGTGCATTTACAAATACTGCAACCTCAACTTAACACAGTATGAATATGAAAATGAACTAGCCTAACTTCCAGCACAGGTCTAGAACTCAGATGTTGTAGCCTCAATAATTGTGAGTCACTTCAAAAGAATGATTCTAAAGCATAGAATGTTAGGCGTGGAATAAGAAGGTAGAATAATCAGCCAAACATGACATTGAAGTGAAAGCCTTCTAATGGTCTCTCTGGATAAGACCATGGCTAAACTGAGAAACAACAGTTTGACGGGATGCAGAATCAGCAAGGGACTGCAGAAATTAATTTTGAGATTTTATGCATGTGGCTGAGTGAGTCAGAGGTGAATACTTTCGTAGCGTAGGTGCTTTTCTTTTGTTGTCGAAGACAAATGATCATGGAATTTTGTAGCTTTAGTGCAAAGTTATGGTATTTGCTCCTTACCTCTCTGATTATTGGTTTTATTTGCTTTTTACATATTTTTGTGTTTTAGTTGTTCAGTGCATATCCCTAGAGATGTTGTTGGCTGAAGGCCATTTCGTCACTAATTGTTCATCTATAATGTCTACCATATAATCAAAGTAATCAAAACTTGCTTCATTTCCAGACTTTGTCAAAGCTTGACTTTAATCCATTTGGTGCAATAAGATTGGCTAAAGTAGTGCACATTTTTAAGTTTGAGTCGTTTGTAAGCTCAAAGCATTTTAAGATCCCCCTTTATTCATCTGTCAAAAGTAATGTAAGAGCCGATTTGACCAAAAATTACGGAGCAATTAGTTTTTAATGTTATTAACCCATTTTTGAGCAAATACAGCAGTTACTATAAAGCTTTGAAAAGATGCCATAATGTTGGGAATATTGGGGCATTTCAGTTCTTCAGCGTTACAACTTAGAACCACCACCATAGATGAAGAATAAAACTGGAGTGTATGTCAAGATCAACATGCATAAAGTGACAACTAGTACTCTCCTTATATTGAGGATGGGGAAGGGGCTAGCGGATACGGGTACCACCTAAAGCACATACCTCAATCGCCTAACACCAACCAACACACCAAGATAACAAAACGGAG
>WURT03116371.1:0-11908 GCA_009936505.3 Holothuria glaberrima
CTGTCATTTAGCACATTTTGGGGCCAAAAATGCAGTCTTATTAAAATTCCACATTTTTGCCAGGTTAACAACAGTATTTGCAAATGTTAACATCAGATGTGGAAAATATACTGTTAGCTTTCATATGACACCAAATTTGTTAATGTAGGACAATTTTTCATTTTTAGGCGATTTGTCACTTTTTGCATGGAATTGCCCTACTTCGCTTCTTCAATTAAGAACAGTTTGAAAAATTCTAGCCTAGAACTGCCGAGAACAGGCGTGAAGGGATAAGCTGTTTGAAACCAATCATCCCAAACCTTGAATCTTTCATTATACATTCATTTACATTCACATGAGCGTAGCACACGCTTCCAACGTCGTGAGCTACGAAGGGTAAATTGGAAACTGTAAATACATCTTCCAGCGAAATTGCCACTTTGAAGTATCACACTGTAGCCCTTACTGTATCAGTTCGGGTTATTCTCTGAATCGAGAGATAGCCGACATGCTCCCAAACGGAGGGGGGGGGGGACATGCACTATATAGGCCAACATACGCAAGTTTAAGCAAGAGCAAAGACTACCCAGGAACTAATTTTTTTTAAAACAACCACGTCGTTTGCTATCGATAAGGATGTGGCTTTTCGATAGCTATGAAAATACACCTACCGAATACGCATTTAGTCTCATGACATTTGACTGATAAACTTTGCAAGACGTTTCCACAAAACAATACGCCCCTGAAAGTTGTTATGTACAAGAGAATGTTAAAATTATTTGCCCGAGGGGCTGTAATTCTATGCCTTTGTATTGTTACCTTAATTTGTAAAGCTTTGTTAATGATCTTTTAAGTACTGAGTTCATTCCACTGTTATAACACTGTTTAATATGTTAATTTACTAGCGTGAAGAGAAACACGTATGTTTTCTTATTGTTTAGGTTATTCGGGCGAATGGAGTGTCCACTTTAAAAGAGTTGTTCAAGGCGTGGCGCGGGTTTCCTCCTGGCATTGTACCATAGCTTGATTTCACAGTCCTTTTCCGTTCTCTAAGTTCCAGACAGTCCTTTGGACTCTGACACACACTTTTGGATCATGATGTTCCTTTAACAGAACTTCTCCTGTTTTCCTTCTGTTTTTGCTGTTTTCCTGATATCTCTCGTTCCTGGTATTTTCTGTTTCTCTCTCGGACGCCTCACCTCAACACCCCCATCCTTGGCCCGACCACCCGACTCCGTATATCTATTTTTTGCTGGCCTGACATCCGCCGGAAAACCTCGGGGACTTCACACCACAATCCACTAACTTCTACCGTACCAAACGCCAGGAGACGCCACTTTGCGGGACTGGTCTCTCACCAAAGAAAACACCTCTGGTAAATGTAATGAGTAATATGTAGGTAAGCTGTATTTTGTGGAAAGAAACTCAGTCGATCTGAACATATTCAATGATGGGAAAAGGTTCATTTGTTTTTTTTCAATAAATCAAGGAACAGTTCAAAGATAATTTTGTTTATATTAAAACATTTTAGTAAGGCATGCTATTGCAACGAACGAGTTAAGGTGGATGACGTTGTAAACCAACCCATAGAAACAACTCTTTTTTCTTCTTTCATGAAATGACTCCATTCTTTTTTTTTCTTATAAAAACATTTGTATGACAAAACGCATCTCAAAAATACTCATTCCTTACATAAAATCGTGCATTATACCTAAAGTACACGATGATCTAATAATCAATTCACTTATCGTACACGTTTTACTGCGACGTTAAACCGTCAATATTACTGTAATTCTAAACTGAATTTTATAGTTTGTGACAATTAAGTTGCACATATATAAGCCTAACATGACAAAGTTTATTTTCAAACATAAAGTATACCTTCCAGAATGCTTGTCTACCTTGATGTCTCAGCAGCAACATTGCCAAGAGATAGTATGGGGTTTGAAGTGATCTAAACATATCTGGGATAATTCTGTTTTAGTTGTTGCTTCTTCACTTTTATTCTCAGAGAAGTTTGTCAGCCGGAGCATTCGCTGTTGCTTCAAAAGTATCAGATAAAGCGTATCCCCTATACGCCACGTTTATCTCACGAAAAGAATCTGGTAGTTACTCTTTTTTGAAAAACCCTAGAAAAGCGACGGACTCAGTCAGGAGTTCAAATAAACATACTTTCAATTTTTTTTCGAGCCACGGTATGTGTTTTGTCAAACAGGGGATTCTGTTTGGTCACCGAGTCACTTAGTCACTGACTGAGTCGAGTCGAGTCTTCCAGCATAGTGACTCGAGTCGAGTCTTTTCCACGTATTGACTCGAGTCGGGTCGAGTCTTTTGCATTTTGTCAAACTTCTGACTCGCGTTGAGTCTTTTGACCCAACTGACTCGAGTCGAGATCGAGTAGTCAAAAATAGTGACTCGAGTCGAGTCAGTGCCTAGAGTCATTAAAACAGGAAAGTTGTTTAAGTATTATTCGGGCGCGAAGAACATTAAGTTTCAGTCATTTACACCTTATTACTATTGTAAATGAGTTACATTTGTCACTTAGATCTGTAATAAAAAATGAATATATGGTATACCAATTAATAATCTTCAATCTCTTTCAAGATATTTGCATGCCGAGACACCGGCCGGGGAGGGGAAAAAGGTATCTCACTCCCCGGTCAAATAATTGGAACGGTCCGCCTTAATTTCCCCCTCCCCGCTCTCTAGGCACTTATGATCTTTGGTATTGGTGAGATGGCCGTCTTTAGGGTAACTCGAAGTAGGCCTATGTGTGTTCGTTTCCTCGATGTTCATTATCCTACAGGTGAGGCAATTGGAGAGAATAGGGGATCTTCATTAAGGAATACGGAGTACATAGCAATTTTCATAATTTGCTACAGATTAACCCATGTTCAAATCATTTTGTAATAGTTTTGAGTCCTGTATCTAGGGAATATTCATGAAGAGGACACAGTGATTTGCAAAGAGCCGACCAGTAGAATTTCATCTTTAAAGTCGTTTATACTATAATTGTAAGTTTTACGGTGCCCTGGAGGCACGTTGGCTCAATTTGAAAACTCGGTGTAAAATCTAGTGTAAAATCCTCTAAACTATTTCTGAGGCAGCCAAACCCGTTTATTTACCGTACCTTCATAGTACGTAATACGTATGTAGGATTGCAGCCCTAACCATCTCATTTCTGCTCTTCGGAATCATGCAATTTTCTCTAAATTTGTTGCTAAATTATTCAGAAACATTTCTCATTATGCCTTTAGTACTCGACAGCGACGTATCACTCTGTTTATCTGGGCTGAACTCTACTCTTTGGTCTTGTCTAACAAATTCACAATTTCTGAAAAACTAGAATATCGATTTATAATTTAGGCCTACAGTAAAACAAAAAATAATCGTATATACAAAATGTATGAACACAGTCAGAATACTGAAAGCCCGGACATTGTCGATGCAAGCCATATCTGCCAGAACTCTTACTAGAAGACTAAGTCTGGAGCGCGTCCGCATGAAGCCGCTGTATGCAGAGCCTTTTTTAAAGAATTTTTTAGTGGGGGAGGCATTTGACTAAAGGGACCATCTAAGCGGATGGCCACCATTGATTGGTGTGTACTTTACGACGATTTTTTGAAGAAAACTGCCTGTCCAGTAGTGGCGTGCTCACGGGCCATGCAGTATGTTGTGTGATCGCTGGCCAGGGGGAGGGGTCGTCACTCCCCTTTGGAATTTTTTCCATGCAATCTGGTTTCGTATATGCTACCGTTTGGAGTTAAACTTGTATTAATAAATTGACGTATTTTAGGAACCCCCCAAAAATCGGCATCAACTTCGAAAATTTTTGAAAAGTTAGGTGTCCTTGCATGCAATCTGGTGCCACATATGCTACTTTTTGAAGCAAAACTTATATTAAAAAGTTTACGTATTTTTAGGAACTAAAAAATCGGCATCAGTGAAGGGGGCATGGTCCAATGGCCTCCCCCGTGTATGCTAGTGCTGTCCAGATTGCCAGAAATTGCACTCCACAAGCCACAACTGGAAAAAAGGCCGTTGCCGGCCCGACTTAAACCAATTGGTTAGAAACTGAGCTGTAAAACCTCATCTAACTAGCTCGACATGGCTCACATGTAAATTTACCTAACTATCCTTATTTTCTTCAATGAGTGAAGTAGTTTAGTACTTTCCCCTGTCCTGTCAGCATAAAATTGGGCAATGTTTAAACGTTTGAAAATAAAATTTCCCAAAAAAGGGACCATACTGGGGGGGAGGGATGAGCTGAGTGGGGCTGTGTATGGGACTGGGGGCTAGGGCCAACCCAGTATGTATGTTTAAAAAGGCCCTGGCTGTGTGCAATATTGTGCATATTATCTTCTACTGCGGTAGTCGGATTTTTTGCTACCAACAGTATTACCGATATGTGACTCGAGTCATTGTGAGAAAACACTCGAGTCGAGTCATCCAGCATAGTGACTCAAGTCGAGTCTATTCCGCATACTGACTCGAGTCGAGTCGAGTCTTTTGACCCAACTGACTCGAGTCGAGACGAGCCATCAAAAATAGTGACTCGAGTCCGACTCGAGTCGCATAACCTTACAACAAAAGATAAAGCAGTTTATGTTACTGGGCGAAGCGTGTACTGCAATCTTTGCGTATATACATTATTTTAAGTACTGAAGAATTGAAAATTTAGTGTCGCAAAAAAATTTCAATTCTTTACGACTCTCATTAATTTTAAGCAATGATTTTTCTTACATTGTTGTATGTATCATCCATTTTTATATCAAATTAATAAAACCATTTTTCAGTAGGGTAAACAAGGGTCTAAGTATTGTGTATCACTGTAAGTATTATATTGTAACCTAACTTAGCGCTTACGTAGTAGAAGGACCCACGTATTCAAAGGATTTCGAAGAATATTCTCCACACCGTTTCTTCTGAGACATATGTAATACGGTGTCACATTTTAGGTTAGCACTGATATTGGTTGAAATTCCTTCTCAAAAAACATAAAAATAAAAGGAACGATGTGATGACCTTGCATTTCCCTAAGAGCACAACTTTTTTAAGTATAAGGTATGCAATGTACATATTGAGCTGCTTCTGAATAGTCTCTTTGAAAAGTGTTAGTGGTCATAAATGTATGCAAACCAGTTTGTACTGGTGGCACAATGTCTTACCATTAAATATTACCTGTATTTGCTACCCTTACATTATGTAGAAGCAATTCAAATTTATAAGCCCTTCCGAAAAACATTCGGTGGCAGACAGGCAGCAAACCAAATGTTACTTTTTTCAAACTTTACTTTATTCAAACAATCATATCACCTATTAGATATACTCATTATTCTGCTTAGCTTCCAAGGCGAAGTACTCTTGTGCTTCTGTTGGTTCTTCCTAAAAAGAAAAACAGAAAGGACTTAAAAAGAAAAGGAAACAAAGAGATGCAACTTAACCATTATCAGTTATCGAACGGATACTGTGACGTGCAAAAAAGTGAACTTGTTTTTCTCGCTTGACTGCCCAAAAAAATGATACTGTAGGACATATCTTTTGTTATTTTGTTACACATTAAGCTCAGATGACCTGTTTGGCATGCCCAAAAACAGCAGTCATGCCTCAATGAAACATCTTGGAGAACTCTTAGGAAATGAAAATTATGCTATACCTTAAACACAATAGATTACAATTAAGCAATTAAAATGTTGTAAATTTCACCTCCCTCACCCTGTTCACAAATTTTGTGATTGAATTAATAACCCAATATACTTACAGACAGATTTTATGGCCAAATTCAACTTTGGACATTTGAGGGCGACCTTTAGCAACCACAATGCACTGTTATTATTTTCTCATCATTCTAGTCATATCTTGTTATTTCCTACTTACTGATAAGCACATCAAGGCAAAAACTAGTTTTATGTGACCTGTGACATTCGACCCCTAGCACTTCAAAGAACGAATTTCCAATTTAAGCATAATTTCCTAGCTATCCTTCCGCTTAATGACTTTTCAAAGATTCTGGTGAGCAGATAACGGTAAAACCATTTATCTTAGAGGGTTGTAAAATTAATAACCTGTTCATGACATTTGACTATGACGTCATCAATAAACATGCATAGATTCATGTTCAGGAAATTATACACTGGGTTTGAATTTGACCTCACTTACGCTTTATGAGGCGTTTGCGACACGGCTTTTACTTCACGCAACCACACTAAAACATCACAGAGGCTAAAACGCTCTCAATCTTTTCATATATTCCACATTCAGATGATGTACTATTTGAATCTCTCTTCACATTGCAAACAGTGAGATGAGGATAATGACTAATATAACCGAAACATCTTACAATTTCAAGTAAACAGATACCTCTTCAATTTGATTCAATTATAAGTTCGAACGAAGGACGATTTTCACTACTTTTCGTCCACGCCAAAAGCGTTGTTACGTACCTTAGGAAAACGAAATGGAACAAATTTTGTTCTTGAATGTTATCTTTTGTGAAACGTGACATTCAGATGCTTACACTAAAATTATTTGGTATATCAAGAGTTTTCAAGTAAATAAGAGTTAATAATTTTTATATTCTTGCCTAGGTATTTGTGTACAAATAAACGGATTTATTTTGTTATATTTATAAACTAAATCTATACGAGTAAAAAAGGTCTTAAATTAACCTCAATGCAATTACGATTAATATTTGTAAAAAAATAGAACCTTACACAGCTCTAGGACAATTTGGAGGCTACTTCAGCAGAACGCCTCTCCTGATTTTGTGTTCAATTTCCTTGTTTTGGTTTCCTGCATATGGTAGTCGACTTTTGTGATTTAAAAACACACACTTTTCTACAAAACAGTAAGGGATTTATTAGAAGAGTGACATGTACGTGTATGTGGTTCGTTTTGACTCATACTTCTAAATGTAAAAAAAAGCTTTCAAAGTTGTTACCTAAAGAGAACAACTCCCACAACAAAGTCGAGAAACTCCATACATCGCTGGCTTGAGAATACTGACGAAGGAATATTGTTTCTGGTGACATCCAAGCTATTGACGGATGATTCTGAAAAACTCATATGGGAATTAAATTTTGAGTTTTAGATGTTCAATGATAAATTGTATAGGAAATCGTTAAAAGCTTTTTAGCAATTGTGTGGGGTTAAAATCATATTTTGACTGAACTATTGTCCGAGTTCCGAAACTATAAGAGAACTTTAGGTCAATACGCACTGCCTCGGAAGAATTTTCATGACTGGCTAACGCTAACGCTAACGCTATACCTCAAATAAACCCTTACCTTAACAACGGATGCAATCGATACAACACAACATCATCATCCAATCAGAAAATACCTAACGAGACAGTGTGCATCAGCAAGGCCATTTTGTAAAAGAAAAATAGTCCAATTGAGACTTCTGTTGTCTGTAAAGAATGCTGTCTCAAGCGCGGATCCACGGACATGTGACGACAATGAAAGGTTTCATTCTTAAACCCCTTTTAAGTAACCCAACTCTTCAAGAACCATCTTCCATGGTTCCCGCCGGAGAGTTGCCAGTGGAACCCACTGGGGTCCATTGCACCGCGAGAACTCTTCGTCTTCCTATTAAGCCAGTTCTATGACCTTGATATGTTCCGTCATATCATCCATTTCCACTTAAATTGGTAATGACGCCCTTACTAATTGAACATAAGACAGCTATATCTATCAAGAAAATTGTGTTCTTTTTCTTACATCCGCCCATATTTTGGAATTGTGGCTGAGGCAGTTACAGTTTGTCCCAAAAAGGCAGACATCTTCATAACGACTTACACCCCTTCTACAAGTTCGTACAAGCGGTCCTGTTTGCACCCAAAGTGTAATATCCTACTTCAATACTGCCCAGACTTGCTTGATGTTCTGTGTAGTTGCACTCATATTTGTATGTGTTACGAACTAATGAGGTTTTTTGACATTTTAGGCTACTGGAAGAATGATTACAGAGCAACCAACAGACGTATTTCGTCTAAGAATAACAATCTGCACTTTAGCGGCTTTCCTACCTTTCGGATTTGGCGACAAACACCGAATCAACCAGAATATGTCTTATTAGCTCCACCTTGAATTACTGATGTAAAACTGCATCCACGTACTTACAGTTCTTGCAAAACAGTAATGCAAAACCAACCTTTTTACGGACTTCCTCAATTTTCGTCATAGTCATATCATAAGGGTAGATGTCGTAAAACTTACAGCAGCACTGAGATTTTTATTTAAACAAAAGACAGGATGCTGAAACGGAAGGAAATGTTTTTTCGAAAGCGAATTACTGAAATTGGGTAGTTTGTGATTAGTTTAGGATTGTATACTTACTTACGGTAGAGATTTTCGACAGTCGTGCCTTCTAAAACCTGAATTAGTAATACTTAAGTTTTGGGACTCAAGAAAGACCATTGCGTTTGCCACATTTGTTGCAAAGGCAACAAGTTTATGTGTCGTTAAACTTGTCACTTCTTTGTTCGGATCTGACGTTGATGGTTGTTGATATCTTGACATTACCATGTCTCTCAGTGTTCCGTATTCCATCAACTCATATACAACCGAAAAAGGGTCTACAATATCCATGCATAAAATATAAAAAAATAAATGAATTTAACTTTAAAACTTTATGATATTAAAACACGTCCAATTTCTTCATGATAGATTCATATCCGGTATTTATCAAATCCGATGACTACATGTTATCATGTTGTTAACTAAAGATTGCTTATTTTCAAATAGTATGCCTGTCATGAAGACAACGTCAGAAGTGAAGAACACAACTGTGAAGTTACTTCCAACAATTGAGGATAAGCACAGCGCCTCAAAAATTAAAAATCAATAGTAAAATTAAAATCTAGATTTAGACTCAAGCTGAAATTTATGTTAAGGGTTCGTTCCCGTTATTACCAAGAATGCAGACGATCATCCGGTAAGTTTTATCATGAATCACAATACAACGGACCGTAACTAACGAAGTCTTGACAGTACAAGATAGTACTGTATTACTACTCTTTAGTCCTTAGTCCGTGCCCAGACAACTCTCACCCGGACAAGTCCCCTCGCAAATGGGCGGCTCTAAGAAATTTTGTTTTGGGGCAAAACCAACTTCGTGATCAGGAAAGTTTGGACGATCCCCCGGCAATATCAATGGTCTGCGTAGGATATAGTACAGTAGGAGTGTGATTAGTATTAGCTTATGCTTTACTGTGATGCCCCATATAGTGTTCAAAAGCTCTGAAGTCAGAAACCATCTCAGGCATTCAGTCATGCGTTGTGCCATATTTTAAAACAAATACAACCAAAACAACCGATCGCTTCTCCATAAGGACGGAGTGAGAGGTAGGGTAAACAGGCAACGACGCTTGATCCACTTGTATATAATGCCCACCCATTAATATTTTGTTATTTGTTTCATTGTGTCCCAATACGTTTCAGCTTTGCCAAGAAGCCATAAACTGTTGGTTTCCTTCATCTCGTTCTTAAAATAAAGAAACTTTCGTACTTGAAAACGATGAAATGATAGCATTATTTTGGATCTGAGCACAGTTCCCAAAACAATTTTGGCAGGGGGTAGAGGGATTTCCCTAACTCAGAACGACAGTTCATCCCATATACAACTAGACCACTAGACAATAGTCTCACTACAGCTTTGATTCACTATTTGATGCTCATTTTAAGCAACTGTAACGGTAATTTAAAGCAAAGGTGGTGAACATTTTGATTATAACGGGCCATCTAACCATCTTAAATTAAGACTGCTCGCTGGCCAGGGGCATTATCAACGTGGTCAATGGAATGAAAAGCTCTCCTCCTATTAGTCTATACTTTATAAATAATATATGACATTTATGAAATAGAAGGAATAATTTGCCCAATTTAAGAAATACTTTCTATTTATGTCATATTGAATAACGTTACTTTTTGGAAAATTGAAGACCATGCTTTGAAAACTTGGGGGGCATGAACCCCCGTGCCCCTATGACGAGCCGTTAATGCCCCCGCACAACTGGCATCCTGGACAATTCCCAACCGGACAGTTGCCAATTTAGACAATTGCCAATCCGGACAATTACTACCCGGACAACTCCCTCCCGGGCAATATACACCCAGGAGAGTTCCCACCCTCAAAATTCCCTATCACGAATAACTAATATTCCCTGTCAATTGCCCCTAACAGTCCCAAGGACAATAAACCCAATAAAATTGCACTTTACTGTGTGACATAAAATTCAGGCTACAACATTTTAAAAGAAATTCAAAATGGCAACTAAAAAAAACTTAAAGGCAATTATACTCATAAGCGATTTTTCCCAGACACTCTTTGAAATGGTGGGTTGCTTTGCCGAACTAAGGCCCATACGTTGGGTTCTAGTGTTTCAGACAAAACATTATTTGAAAACGAAACTCCCTTTGAAATCGATTCACATTTTGAACTATATAGATGGCACTTCTTGTATTTTCCCAAACCTTGGCAATGCAGATACTGTCTGTAAATTTAACATAGGCTTTTACCATACATTTATTGTTAGTTCATCATAGTACGTGCAATTACGTCATATTCAATACCAAAATCGCTCGCTTTGTGTGCGATATTATTAGCCTAAGTTCCATCGATGTAGAAAATTACGTTATATTTTGTACATTTGTTCTTTCTTGTACACCTTGGCTTATGAAGATGGTAGCCTTAAGGATCATTGCGGAGGCTGCCACCTGAATTTTCACACCCTTAATGAAAATTAGTCTCCTTGAGAAGTGGTGAAAACCATTATCCCCGATTGTAATTTGAAAGTCCTCAGAACCCGGGAAATCACATAAAAAGTTATTTTTCCTGAATTTGACCTTCAACATAGACAGGCTCCTATGTAGGATCAGGTCCTAACGGATGACCAATAACACTTCAAAAGACTGGATCGACCCGACTAACTTACGGATGTGAATGCCCACACTAGATGATGCACTGGTAAGTGGAAACACCTGTATAAGGCTAAAACCTTGTCGCCGTGTCTCACAACCTGGAAGTTAATTACAATTAGGGCTAATTAGCTTATTGGGTTGACACTCAGGGACGTCACTACCGGGTGCTATACCCCCGATACCTTCTTATGGTGTGGAAATACATAACATGACTAAACCCTCCTTGCTCAAACCCCTACAAGTTCTTCAAAATAGAATTTTAAAAACACTTACTTTCAAAGATCGGCGTTATCCTACGTACAGAGAACTTAGCACCCTTAAGATCGGTGATATTCATATATTTAAAATGTGTTCTTTTATCTGTAAGTATGCCAATAATTATCTTACTTATGTTTTTAGTAATATTTTTAACCCTAGCTTTCCCACAAATGCTCTTCGTAGTACTAGAACTAATGCCCTCTTAACGGTTAGAAGGCACTATTCTAAACACGTTAAATTATTGTTAAAGAACTACTGTTATAAAATTTGAAGTTCTTTCCCTAACGAAATTAAAAAGACTAAAGGTAATAGATTACCTGATCGCTCAGTATACTAACTGAATTGTCCTTTATTTGTTGTTTTATTGTAAATTGTTTTGTTAAACAACTACTATTGTAAAATTTGGAATTCTCTCCCTAACGTAAAAAAAGACTAGAAGATATGCTACTTTTAAGTGTAAGATAAAACATAACCTGATCGCTCAGTATACCAACCGAGTTCCCCTTTCTATGTTGTTTTCTCTGTTACCTTCGTTTGATTGTTTGCTTCTTTTTTTCTTATTTTTTTTTTACTATTATATTATTTGTTGTGTAATCTCTTTCTTGGCACTAGCTTGCTAAACGTTTGGTTTTCTAGTCCTGGCAGTTTTTTGTATTTTTAATACAGCATACGGACGAAATAAATGAATGAATGAATGAATGAATGAATGAATGAATGAATGAATGAATGAATGAATGAATGAATGAATG
>WURT03116382.1:0-11907 GCA_009936505.3 Holothuria glaberrima
GAATGTACTTACGTGGAAATATCTATATGTACTTACATGGAAGTATGAATGTACTTACGTGGAAATATCTATATGTAATTACCTGGAAGTATGAATGTACTTACATGGGAATATCTATTTACTTACATGGGAGCATATATGTAATGAGTCAAACATCCTATTCACAAGCGCACAAGAGACAAATCTCAATAAGGGCTGAATACAAATTCTACCCCAAACGTTAATTGTATTATTTGCACAAACATATAGCATGTATAAAATAAGCCGAAAATAGCACACCCCCACCCCTGAGAGAAGGGTGGAAAAGAGAGAAAGAAGGTATTAAAAGGGCAGGGAAGTAGAGTAAGAATGAAAGAATAAGAGCAAAGAAATGCAACGTTCCCATTTCAACCTTTTCAGTCCAAGTTAAAAAGATTTAATTTTAAAAGCGATATGCAGTCACCCCAAAAATGTTTAGAAATATCAGCTAATTGTAACAAATATCCTCTTATTTCCCTTGCAAGTATCTTAAAAATTGCACATGGAAGGTATATCAAGGAGATGGTCTCTGTAAAGTAGACAATTTAGTAAAAAAAAATGTCACGTGATTAAAGAGAGCCGTTCATGAATCAGGATATCGGGGTATAATACTTTAAATTCGGGTGAGTGCATTTTCCCTATAAAAATAACATTTTCTTGATTCAGTCTCTCTGCCCAGCGATTGATGTTGAAAATCACAATTTTAAAGGTACACGGACATGATTGTAATCAAAACAGCTGCTTCATTCAACAGTGATAGAGCACGGAGCCACTGGCAGCTACCTGGATAGACTAAGATCTTCTGATGAAAAATCCGTTGATATCATTACAATATCTTTCACCGTTCTCAAGATACACCTCTTCAAAGTTTAATCATTTGTCAGATTTCCCACTAACTTTACAAAAATATAATGTGGATATTGTAGATTGTTGTATATCTGCCGTATCTGCATTTATTTTGTTAACGTTTTCTTACAAAATATCTGTTAATTACTGACCAGCTAAGTTTCTGTACTTCGGCGTGAACATGTAACCAAAGCTTGTGATGTAATGTAAACTCGCTTTTTTCGTCTTTGTCTTTCTCTGAGCATGTTAAACTTGTAATACTAGGCTTATTTTAAGTAGTTTGTGCCGATATGGCAAAAAGCCGATATTACGGATACCGATATTTCAGTTTTCAATATCGGCCGATACCGATCGGATGCTATATATGGGAAATAAGCATTCTGCAACCAACCAGAGGCTACAGGGCACCACGATGAAGTGTCCTTTCATCTTGATGAGGTCAAATATCGGATCTTTATTGAAAAACACTCAAAAAATGTACCATTTTCATGACATATGGGACGATAAATTTTGCCGATACCGATATATGATGAAAATGGGGAATATCGGCCGATACCGATGATGAATACCAATAATCGTTCCAACACTGATATTAATTTCTGAACAGGTCGGTATTCGTATTGTTTCACCCGATTGTTTGACTGGTCGAATAAATTAGAAGTTCACTTTACTTTCATCGAAAGCCAAGCAGACTTACGATTTCGTAACGAAGTCTACAGTGTTCCAGAAAAATACCGTAACCTGTGGGTAAGTACAACTTAATCTTGTTTTGCAGTTTGAACGTTTTAATAGCTAGGGAAGAGTCATCATATGCAAAAGAATTTGTTTTCCTCATTTCAAGGGACTTCAACTGCAGGTTGAAAGATTATACTGTGTATTAACAACAGGACTATGGTCACCGATGAGCACTTTGTTGAAGTAAGAAGTTACTGAGGAGTTCTGATTGAATCTTACCAGGAATGCGTTAATATTTGACCTGGTTTTCAAATCATTCATTAATTTACCCCTAAAAAGTGTTAATTTTAGCTCTGATTTCCTGGTTATTTTAACCAGTGTGGTAAATATTTGCCTCATCTGTGACTACGGTCCTGGCTTAAGGGGCTTATTGAGCTGATATCCATTATTTTGTGACAAGTTTGAAGGAAATCATTGCATGACAATGCATCATTACTCATTTATCATTTCCTATACCGAAAATGTGAGAAATTAAAGTTTTTGTGGCAAGGGGTTGCATATGATTAATACCTGATGGTAAAATGTGTCTGGTTATGAAATTTTAATAAATGGTTTTAATCATTAATAACCCTATTACTGCCATTTCGGTTGTGTGTCAGATGTGCAGAATCGCTTGGTTTGACCATAAACCATCTTACCATCAAGATGTGAGTAAATCTCAACACTGTGAAAAAATCATGAATTTGTGAACCAACTCAGTAAGCCCCTTTAAATTTAACCAATTTGTATTTGCACTGTACCTCTATATTATATATATATATATATATATATATATATATCGGCACTCTGGAACCCCTAGAAACGGAACTCCATACTTAATTAAGATTATGTGTGGAAATATAAACCCCTTCAGCATGAACGGTATAGCGCCTGCAATATGCATCTTCCAATACAAATAATTCTTTATTCCCCCAACTGTTGTATTTTTCAACAAGTTTTTTTTTAATTAAAGATATTTCATGATATTGGTATGAAATTTATATTTTGTCCAACAATTTTCATTTCGCCCACTTCCCACCTCAGATATTCGTTAATTACTTTCGTTTCACTTTCATATACTAAGCTTTTCTCTCCCTTATACAGGAGACTACTATTAAAGTGAGTCGTAAGGTGATAATGGCCCACAATATGTTATGGGAAACAAGTCAAGCCGTCTCCCGGGATCGTGATCTGCTGGAATCGAACGGTACTTACGTTTTCTATTGGAGTCTGGCTGAATGCATTTTAATTGTACTGGTGGGAATCACAGAAGTATCTTTAGTGCGATACATGTTAAGAGCGGCTGAAGCAATCAGCAATAACAAACCGTCGCTATTCATGTAAAAGGATGGACGGGAGAATCTTCGGAAGAAGGGAGAGGCAGAGGACATTTTTCATTTTGAAACAATGGAGTAATTTCCAATTTTAGAGGGGTTGAAATAACAGTACATAATATAATTAAACGTTTAAGCGCCTACATCTGTAGATAGTATGCTTTCCTTAAACAGTAGACCTATCGTGCATTCTATTTTACAGTATGAGTGATGCTATTAGGGACGGTGTCACGGTGTCACATTTGCCCTTGGAATTACGTAATTAGTAGAATGTGATTATCGTTATCATGGTGGAGGTAGTTTGTCTCTTCGATTAAGTAATAGAAATTTGAAAAGAATAAATCAAGTACTTATACTGAGGACACTTGCTTTGTTCATAAACGATTATAGACCTCACGCATTGACGTTACGTGACGTCATTGACGGGTAAACAATAAAGCACGATTGCCCGCGCAACGTAGACTGCGTACGTATAGGCCTACTGACACACGTATGCGGCAGATACACAAATCAGCTGTCTGCATTTGTTGGTGTATGTTGCGATTACACACACGCTTACCTCCACCAGGTGTGGCGCACGTTCTATCCTGTGACGTCATTATACAAATAATGAATGTTTATGAGCGTAATAGTATGAATAATTTCATGAGTTGAAAGACTGAACGTTCTTTGCCTCGTTGAATAGATCATTCAGTCTTTCAACTCATGAAATTATTCATACTATCGTGCTCATAAACATTCATTATTTGTATAATATTGCATCCCCAAACCAGGTAGGCTAATTGCTATCAACTCTCTGCCGAAGCACATTTAGGAATAGCCCCAGAGTTCTAAACAAAGTTGATAACTGCACTTTGATTGATATGCATTCAAACGATATCGTTTCCCTCTGGTTGATCAACAATGACTTGTACAATCATCTGTGTTCCCAATTAAACTCAAACACACTGTTTGACAACAACGCCTCGAGCAATTTGAACTCGGTGCAGCTTACTGTAGCTGAGTCTAGAGTTTTACAAGACAGGTCTGGTTTAACTTGGAGGGAGGAAGGGGAGGGGGCAAGAATTTAACTTAGTAAGGAGAATTGTTACTGACTGTGTGAGATTACAGAGCCTTTAAGGTCTATGAAAAAGGTTGACCCATGCCTCAATTGCCTGATGTCACAACATCTTAGCCTTTTCTGACATATTTAATAAATGTTGAGAACGGTATACACAGTATGTATACACCACTGACGTGCACTCCCCTTGAACGTCTAAAATAAAAAATAATTCGGGTTCAACGTTAAATTAATATTGAGTAACAATTAATTAAGCCTTTGTTACGTCACAATTGTGTATGTAACAAGTGTCTCCATTTGGCCCATAAATTAATCAAGAAGTGTAAACAATCGGTTGTGTAATTTGTGCATGAAACACTCATTACTTTGACATGTCGGTTCAGCTGCTTTACAGTGTGTAAACATATAAATAACTGCACTTAGCTTAGTATGATGTACATGATGTATTACTGTACTAACTGAAAAGATGAAAAATGGGGAATTTATAATAAGATAACCGCAATTAGGCCTATCTCTGTGATTTTTACATCGCCATATCATTGTGATATCCGGGTTTTTTGTTTCTATTATTATACAGTATATACATTCAGGATGACGGTGTTTTAAACAGTGAGTTGCTATTCGACTGTTTTAAATCAAACAGAGATGTCTTACACTAAAATTATTGGTTCAGATAATCACCCAATTAAGGCTACATTTGACACAAATTAGGTTAATTTGTCCCAAAATGTTTGCTCAGTTTCCTTGTGACCTAAGTGTTTTTTTTAGAATGTATAGGCACTGTGGGGACGGCATCTACAAGTGTGCCAAATTTTGCGTGGCAATCAGAAACTTTGATAAATTATATAGCAGAATTAAAGCATTTCCAAATGCACTCAAGGAATCATGGGAACTGGGGTATAAACAATAGAGCAGTGACGTCACCCTATGTTTTATACTCCCAGTTCATAATCCCTCGGGTGTATTTAGCAATGATAAAAGTCTGCTATCAGGGTACTTGCTAGAGCGTTATATCAGTCAGTCGGACAAAGTGCAGTCCCCCTTTTTCCTCCATCAAATAGCGAGTTCAGTGCAGAGTAATTCTCCTCCCCATCCAGGTTTGGTGCCATACCACAGGAAAAAGTATGTAACATTCACCAAATAATGAGTTTCTAGCTTGATGTAAAAAGTACAACTTTGCATCCTAGCCACCTTTAATAAGTACCAATGTGTTAAAAGGGAGTGGTACAATCCTAATTGGATGGTACCCTTTGTATAGGATGACAGGTTACGTCACGGTTGGCAAACATTAAGAGCGTGTAAATTGAACTCGTTCATAGCCGTTTTGAAAAACAATTAAATTCACATATACAACTTTAAAATAAATTTGATATCTTTAGTAAATCCCAAACTTTACAAAAACATTAGCTGACTCTTCAGTTTCTATCTATATAGCTTGCAAAGCATTTCCACAATAATGTGAACATATACTGTCACATAATTGCTTACACTGACTCGAAAATAAAATGAGTGTAATTTATTTCAAGCATAAGTGGTTGTTCAAGCTTTTGAACAAAGACGATACAGGCGGAGAGTCGAGGGGACTTTGGAAAAAGTAGTTTGAACAAAGATGATACAGGCAGAGGCATCGGAACCGCTACGGCAGGCACGGCAGACGCTTTTCAGCGAATATTAAAAAAATAACAATTATAAAATGGAAAATGAAGATTAAAAAAAAATTAAAAAAACAATTATCCTCCCATTCTCCGATACTAGCCTTCCGTGTCACTGTGAGGGTGCCATGTAGTGAGTTACTTCAAAAGTTGACAAATAAAGCACCAAAATGCATCTAAGGACACGTAATAATTCAAAAATTTCTCAAAGTGGAAGGAGACACCCCTCCCCTTATACCCATCCCTCGTATTAGTCACCCCAGACCCCAGTTTCAACCGTACCACTTTAAAAATAGTTCCGACGCCTCTGGATACAGGCCGTGGCATGCACAACGCAAAGTTCAAACGATGGTTATCTTTCTTGACTGATAGATAAGTAATAACTATACGTGTACATTGAGCTTCAGTACACGTGGTAGACTTTCCAGTCAATGACTCCGTGATGAATGATTGACCTCAGTACCTTTAAGGTGCATGCGTCATGAAATTGGTTTCATGACGACTTTCATTGTCAAAGAGTGGAATATTCTGCCTGAGTGGGTAGTTCATTTTTCTAAATCGGACCAATGTTTTTTTTTTTTTTATTCAGGCTTTGTTCTAAGGATGGTCACGCTATATCTATAACTGATCCTAGTTTGTCTCACGATAAACTGATCTGCTATCATTATATAATTTATATCGCTCAACAGAGCGATATTTGTTCGAAAATCAATCCGATTTTTATGCGCGTGTCCGATAAACGCTGACGTCAGTCGATGTGACGTCACGAAATATTTATCTCGCATTTCATTTTCGTAGTCCTGTGATACAAATCATAACACAGGTTGGCAATTTTTTGGGCTCTTTCTGAACACGGATGGAGAAGATTTTAACTAATACTCACAAAAATCGGACAGTAATCCTATCTGAAATCGCTCTAGTGTGACCCGCGCTTTACTCTCAACTGGTCTATGAAGAAAAGCGTAACGTTCTCATTCGAATTAGATTCTCTGGCTTCTTCAGAGAAAGATCTTTACGTAAGTGGAATGACAGAACACAACGAGCATGTGGAAATAGGAATATGTTCGGGGGCTTCTATGTCGGAAATATGTGGAGTGTATCCTGCACTTATTATGATGAACTTGAAACGGGCAGTACTATCCGGCATCAAATGTTACCCTACCGACCCTACCAGCTTTGGTCACATAATGCATTCTAAACATCAGTTAAATAAGTCAGTTGTTTTTTCTTCAATTCCTTTGTTCCTTCGTTAGTGGATTCCTTCGTCAAGAATCTCTTACAAAATAAAATACTTGTTGTCGGCTTTTTATACATTTTGTTGTTCAGCTATAAAAGGGTTTTATTGTTGGCATTTACGAGGTTCTTAAGCTGCTCTTGACTCTAAACATCTCTAAGGCAGCGGGACAAACCTAGGTGGTCACGGAGAGGGGGTTGGGGCCCAGGCCCAGCTTTTGGATGTTTCGTTATAGACAACACATTTAACAATACACCGATATTTTGTATGTTAAGCAATATTTGCCCTTTGGCTCGTTCTCTACCCCCGCCTTCCATTTTGAGAAACCGGAACCCGTTACTGATGTGTCTTAGAATGTAAGATTGTTGATTCAGCATGCGTAAAAACTCCACGAAGACATTAAAATCAACAAAGATGCACTTGTTCCCAAAACCAGGATGAAGTTTAGGGAAATGTATGCATAACACTTTTACGTGACATTAGGCCAAGCTAAAGGTGGACAAGGTTTGCCAGTTCAGTTGGTAAGGGCCTCCAAATTTATGAGATCTTGGACGGTAGCGGCACTAAAATTTCAAAAGTGTGGGGGTAAAAGGGGAAAAGGGGGGGGGACAAAATGCTGTTCGTAGGCATTGTTCCTGTAAGCTGTATACCTTTGTCAATGTCGCCTCCAGGAAAGGGGGGGGGCATCACTGAAGATGATATCGTAATCCTACCTCAGACAAACCCATGCGGTCAATGTAAATTGTTCATATGTACATATGCGATGTGGGCCCCAGGGGGCGGGGCTAATCCCTTGATCTTTGGTCACCTCTTGCAGGTGCCTTCCTGGGCAGGTATCTTTCATTCTTTTTTAGGGGCTTAGGTGCAAAATGGTGGTGTCTTTGGCGAATTTTACCACCGATCACATGTTGACAAATTGTCGTAATTTAGTGAATTCTTCCTATTTTAGTTGGGTACAAGAGAAGGATGTGTTTTCTAAGTGGAAGTGTGACAACTCCTCCCCTCACCTTAAGAACTTTTTGATTATGTAAGGTGGCTTAGATGCAAAATGATGATCTTCGGCAAATCTTTGAACCAATTACATGCTTATTATTTAGTGACATTTTGGCAGTGGTATACCACCCCCTCCAAGGCGGGCACGGATCGGCACAGACTGACATAGGGCCCGGCCAATAGCCACGGGGGGGGGGCATTTCGGGGCAATGCCCCACCAAAAAATATTTCTGCCCTACCAAATGAAAACTGAAACTGCATCAAAATTAGTACACCGGAAATTAGGAGAAAATTTTATGCCCCCCTCAATCACAACACTTGCCCTCTCTCCCCCCCCCCCCAATAATTTAAAGCTGGCTACGGGCCCGCATATGGCCTGCTGGAGGCTGTGTGGTAACTACAAAATGCTGATACTTACATGAGCAATGAGGCCTCAGACGATCGGCGTGCAATGGGAAATGAGCGAGGGAGGGTAGCACGAATAACCAAATTAAGGGTGGTGGACTAACAAGAATGCTTTTTGTGGGATTTACATGTAACATCTACCAATAATGGGTGCGTGCGAAGCGCGCCGTAAAATGTTTCAACAAATGTATAAAGACAAACATACTTCCAATCTTTCATAACATGCTACAAATGATACCGTATTGGCTACGCATGATATAAGATTGCTCTAAGATCCCCTTTGTATGCACGGTAAAATTTGTGTTTCAAAATTTGCGTATTTTTTGGAACTTAAAAAAAAATTGGCATCAGTGAGGGGGCCATGGGGAGACAACCCCTAGCATTTGAAAATTTTTGGAAAATTAGGTGTCCTTACATGGAATCTGGTGCCACATATGCTACCTTTTGAAGTAAAATTTGTGTTACAAAATTACGTATTTTTAGGATCTAAAAAAAATGGCATCCGTGAGGGAGGCTATGGCCCAATGCCCCCCCCCCCCGTGTACGCCAGTGATATATAGCACATCAACAAGATGAGGCTGGAAGCGCGTGACGCGCAAAAGTTTTGATAATTTGAGAAGGATTTGAGAAAGTTTTGATAGTTATGCAACAACTTTTAGTAGAAAATAAAATAGACCCGTAACTCACCTCCACCTTCACTGACCCCTGTACAGGAGCGGGAACTGGTGGCAAGTCGGGGGGAGGCCATGGTCGGGGAAATTCCTCTCCTTGCGTCCTTCCCCCTTTGGCGCTGCTGACCTCGGGTTTCCGTGGAAAACAAACTGGTGAGTTTTTGGCAAACGACTGGCACAGTAACGTGCTTACGTTTATCATCTTAGACGGGCCCAGACGTATTACTTGTCCGTTGACACACGGAAAGACAGCTAATCACCCTCATAGTTTAAATTATTGGACTTTATACTGAAAATATGCAATATTTCCGTATTACTTTTCCTTAAAAAAACTGTCATAATTCATTTATGTAGTTAGGTCATACCCTTCCATAATGATTATATTATTGGTACGTCATGTAATTATACTATTACTTTTATTAGTGGAACCGTCGAAACACTGTGTTCGAAACAACCCTTGTAAGTGTCACAAAGTAGAAGCATGAATGCATGCTGTGAAATCATGTAACCATTCGAATTTAGAACGTACTATAATCAGTAAATTAAAACCTTGGCTTTTTAGTAAATTTATTCACCGGGAGGACAGTAGTAGCGTTTGTGTTGTGTATACCTGTGATTTGATTGAAAAATCTTACAGTCCTTCTGCTAGGTCACAACAGTGATATGACCAAACCTCTTCCATTGTTAACTACCAGAGTATCTGGTATTCGGACTTTGAGTAAAGCAACTACCAGTATTTATTGGATAATCTAGGTCTGTTACAAAACATTACAGTACGTAACACTACTTACGACGCGCAGGTACGTACATTACCATGATTGGGTAGATTTGCTGGCAAGATCAATTTCGAGCGAAAAGTGAGGAAGCTTAAAGGCACAAGGCAATCGTCTCAAACGATTGTAAACCGTTGATTTGAACAGGCTCCAGTTAACAAATATTCACGTTCAGAACCAAATTTAAGGTGAGATTGACCATGCTGGATTGATTGCGCTAAAATTGCTATTTTTACGCCCCATCATGCCATTATATTAGTGGGATATAACATTTTGTAGCTTAAAGCCATTGCAACCTGAAGGGCTCAGAAATGCATTTCTGTGGAAGGTAAACGTCAGTTTGTTCGCACTCCTTGATTCCCCTGAGTTGTGCGCTCACAGGTAAGTCTAGAAAGGAAACAGTTGGCCGTTTAAGGTGGACCAATCCTCCATGAACGGAGTTAACTGCACCCGCACACGTATATTTATGCACCCCTACAGATATCGACGACGTTCGACAAGGCCACCGTCTATGCATTGCCCTCTTTATTTCAGGTACAGTACAATTCAGCCATACCGCGAAGTATAATGGCAGAAGACTGCCTGACAATCTGCATATGGTGCAGGTTACTTCTAATCAGAGGTCAGTCGCCCCTCCACACCCACCACCACCTCACCCCAACCCATGTTCAAACCAGGAACATCTCATGATGGTGGAATATCTATTAACGGTATAAGTATACTTCACAGGACTGTGACAGGGAGAAAAGTCGGGGGCGAATCACCCTACCCATGTAGAGTCCCCCCCCCCCAAGTCGACCCTTGAAATAAATGTACATCAAAATTTGCAAAACGCTTCATAAAATACTATCCGAGCATCCTTAAAATTTGTCAAAATATTATTAATTTACCCTCCCCTAACCTTCAACATCACCTACCTCAGGAGAGCGTTCATATTCATTAATTTATTCAAATGTTACACCGTCTACCACAATAGTTCCGTTCGACAGCCAGGTTGCAGACCTACCTCACAGAAGCGCCTACATGAAAAACGTCCTGAAGTAGCCTAAGCATTAAATGGACTCAGTCTCGCCATATTATATTTATCTGTAATTTAAACTGTTGTTTAAGTTCAAACAAATTGCATCCAGCTCCGTATAGTTTCAGGCTATAAATCTGTTAATTCTGCTTTTTGGCTGACCAAATTTAACAACATTGATTGATCAAGAGTGAAATTCAAGAAAGCCCCTTCCCCATAAAAATACAATGTATTCCCCCTCTCCTCAGATGACAACATCGGCTTGTAGCTACACGTCTAATATACCAACATCTTTCTTGTGTTACACCTATTTAGTGTGAGGTTTACACCGAGAGTGTCACAATTTACCCCTATCATCAGTTCAATGAGTATTCGTCATTGATTGAAGCATACGTCATACTCCTATGCAGTTGCAACTAAAGCCTAAGGTAACTTCCTCATAGCACAACCAGTAAACTAAACAGCATTGCTCTGTCCACCATTACGCTAGCATTCTGTCGAGTACACACCTCTTTTCAGGAATAAATGAAGTATGCCCTTCCCTTTAAGCAAAGTCAAATATACTGGTAAGCACGCTTAACGCAGTAGTGATGTTATCAGTAGAGCGAAACCAATCGTTTCGGCACATCTGATTCTTTCTCACAGTATACTCTGTCTTTCCATATGGAGCATACAACAGCAATCGCTTGTCTCTTTATATTTACATCTTTTTGTGTTTCGTTTACCCCTTCCTGGTGCCTGGGGCCAGCGCCCAAGCCTCCCCTCAAGAATTATGCGGGAACAAGGGGAAATAGCCCCATAGCCAAAAGAGTTCAATTTCACGTTCTCTTACGCCCGCAAAGAGATGAGTGCTTCTACGAAGAAGGTTCTGCCGGATCTCACCATGTAGTTTATTTTCAGGTAAGTACATTAACAGCTTTTTGTCCGTCAGCCTTTGTGTTTGTATGTCCGTCGGCCTGTGATGAAATTTGCTATGGTGTTTATAATAGTTTAAGCAATGAGAGGTTGGTCAGTTTATATCTTGTATCTTTTGAGGTCGTAGTTCCTCATGGGGAACAATTTTAGGCCAAGAAAAATTGTTTTTTTGTCCTCCAGACTTGCCCGAAAGGGCCGTCAGGCGGGCGCGGTTTTTTTTTTTTTTTTTTTTTTTTTTTTTTTTTTTTTTTTTTTTTTTTTTTTTTTTTTTTTT
>WURT03116393.1:0-11907 GCA_009936505.3 Holothuria glaberrima
GACCAAAACACAGTCTAAACCATTTGGAACCTGAATGGTTTCAAATGGTTTCTGTCGAATGGAATTTAATCCTGGGACATTTCAAACTCAAATTAGGAAATCTACCTCACTATGACCTGCCGAATGTCGAACCTGAAACCTCCAGATGTATCAGAATCATTCCCCCTCCAATGTCGTCATCATCATCGTCATCATCATCGTCATCGTCATCCGAACAATCGTATTGCAAGCCATACTAGTCTCTTTTCCAAGTTGTATAGGTATCTTAAATTCGTTTACAAATATCTTAAAATGATATGAAGATATCTTCATTTCATACCACCATCAAAAATATCAGAAATTGATTTAAAGATATTTTCAAAGCAATTGTAAATACCAAAAAGCCTCAATAGAACTGGAGACATATTTAATACAGTTATAGATATCATTAACTCGAATTATGCTTGGTCTCAATGAAATAACTACTGTACTGTACTAAGCTTAACAGTTGTGTTTGTTCACGTATAATTGACATTTGTCTTACATAATTTAAAGAACAATATTAATAATACTTATAACTATGTTTTATATTTAACTTAATGGACTTATCATATTAACAAGAACGAGTAGGTTTGAACCCCAGTGCACTGTTTTGCCCAGAGGCCTTTGACGGCCGGAATCAACATTAAAATTGAGTGGGTTATCTGGAGTAATAAAAATTATTGTTCAATCCCAAATGCTCACTAAAGTTGTAGGCTAAAATCGGTTTGTTGTTATTTGTGAACCTGTATAGTTAACTTTTCAGTGCAGATCAGCACCATACCACAGCCTTAAACAGAGTTCCTTTTATGAGTACATATACATAGTATAATATTTATAAAGCGGTTATGCACAGATCTAAGGGACGAAGTTTATACACAGATCTGAGAGAGAGGTTGTACACACATCAGAGAGAAAACCACATAAAGCAAACAGATAACTTTTTAAACGCTCTGCGAACACTACCAGGGACGGGGCTTCTACGATGGATCCTGGGAGGGTACTAAAGGAACTGTGGAGAAAATTTCAGAAGAGCGCCATCATCTCATGGTGGTAGTACCCCACTAAACACAAAGTTCAGTCATCCTTTGATGAAATCCGTGCATAGACACTTTTCAAATAGCAATTGCAAAGGATTGTGATACAGAATTTTTGGTGCTCGTCGTTTTTGTCAATGGAACTTAACTGTGACAAAAAATGCGTGCACCAAAATTTTATAGCACAATCTTGTGTAATTGCTTCTTGGGGAAGGGTATATGATGGTACGACTAACTGTAAGCCACTAGGAGCTAAACACTCATTATTTGACTTTTGTGGTTCTCCTTATAGAACTTACACGCCTAGAATGAACAGGGAACTGCTGCTCTAGAAACAGTTGCGTAGGGTCCTACTTTGAGCGGAAAATAAATGGGGATAATTTTGAACGGGCTAATGAAAACTTAAACCGAAGTTTTTAACGATGAAGTTCAATTATTATTTATAAACGTTGATGGAGAGAAGGACTTATTTTAAGCTGTCTAGAAGTGTTTGATGGCAAAGAATTCCTAATATAGCTCTATGATAAAGGATGCAATAACTAGTTGTTTATCTTTGACGTTGTTGGTTGTTGTCGACACCGATGCCATGACGATGTAACTCTTCGAAAAGTTAGCAACCGGTGTTCCCTGAATCTCATCCGAAAGGTCAGCATTACAAATAAAACATGTCATAGTATATATTACTGGCCTGATCTATACTGCTTGCACTGGCGAATCCAGGGCCTTTGTTTGGGATGAGCCAAACTGGTGGTACATTGATATGGGGGAGGGGTGCTGCACCCCTTCCCTTTGGAAAATTTTTCTATAACTGAATGCCCTCAGATGCGATTTGGTGCGACAAAAATGTACAATTATGATGTTAATTTTCTTCTAAAAAATTTCGAAAACAATTTTTGGCCCACCTTTTGGTGGTACCATGGCCCCCGTTACCCCCCCCCCCTTGGATCTGCCAGTGACTGCTTGTACCACATAAGTCCCCAAATGCGAACATCTAATGTAACTTCTGCCCGAAGGTACAGCAAAATATGAACATTTGATGCCCTATATATAGTGCTTGCAAAATTGAAGGCAATTCTTCATGAACGATCCAAACAATGCAAATGGTCATTTCGTTTTTTTATTATCATTTAAAACAGATTGCTGGAATCTTTCTAACAGACGAACTTTCGGCGGAAATGGGTTGCTATCCGAGCCTGAAGCTTTTCTTCACTGATCCTAAACTAGCTGTCAAAGTATTTTTTGCCCCGGTCCATCCTTCACATACCGTCTTTTGGGACCGCACTTGTGGTCTGGGGCAAATGAGGCTGTTTTTAACGTCTGGAATGCCTGTGTGACGGGACTGGAAATAAAACCCTTCAGCTAGGAGACGTAAACCACCAAAATTCAACGCTACTTGGGTGGTCATACTTTTGGGGGGCATTCATTATCGCAATCGCCTTCTGGCTTGTGTACACCGCGGCTCAAAACAAGGGTACATAAATCGTATTTAAAATTGATAACGTTTAAAAATGTACAACAGTTAGATAGTTAGTTAGATGAGGTTTAACCGCCCAGTTTACAACCAATTGATTCAAGTCGAGCCGGCCACGGCCTTTTTTCCAGTTGTGGCTCACTGGCTTGTTTTCCCTTACTCCATTACTCCATTGCTTATGCTGAGCATCACGCACAACGGCAAAAAAAAATGTACAACAGAGTGACGAGCTAATTCAACCGCATATTCCCAATTGAGTGATAAAACTCAGTTATTCTCAAAACAGGAGTGGTTGCCTAAAAATTAGGTGTTCTTGTTTTTGTAAGAGGAGCCAGGTAAAAATGAAATGAAATTTTACATTTATCATTGTAGGAAGGACCGTTTAAATCGTTTAATTTGAAGAGCTAGTCGAATAAATGGAACTGAACAGACAGGGGTTGCTGATACACATCGTGCCCTTTTGCCACCTAAATTATACTCAGTGTGGTCTGACGTAGGTCACCCCTTACATGACCGCCCAGCGGATCAGCTGGTCATTCGTAGCGACAGACTTAGACTTCCAAGACTTGGCACTAAAACCCGGGACCCCTTATCTTGGCAACTTGAAACTTTCTAGGGGAGCGAAAAAAATGGTTACGGGCTTGATATTACGATCAGCTCCACCCTAAATTCCCATGGTCCAGTGGGTATCGCACTTTTTTTACAGGTGGAGAAAATTGGCTTTTTGTACTGCAGGAAATACTGACATGCAATGTAATTGCCCTCATCTCTCAAGGGGTTAAAACTGACAATCTTACTCAAGTCAAATTCCGGTTCTTTTGAACTCTTTCAGTTTCAGTCGCACTCTGAGTGATGCGTACAGCATTTTTCAATGTTGCCTGGTTTAAGATTGGCTTTTTTGATCAAGACTGAGAGTCAATCACGTAGCCACAGCAGTGGGCGTTTTTGAAAGTTGGACCAGATGCCTACCCGTCCGAGCAGACTTTCTTTGCTTTCTTAACACAGGGATAAGACTGAACAATGAAGTATGCCGTATCGCCTGCTATAGGTAAGCAAGAACACGCAATTATAACAATAAGAAAAACAAGATAGTGGATTACATTAATAAAGTTATTGATATATTTGTTGACATAATGCAAGATTACAGTACATAACATTTCATTTACATGTCTAACAGGGGCTTGTTAATGGCTGTTAAAATAAATGTAGGATCTACACTTTTGGTCACTGGCGTCACTATAGACCTTTTTCCAAATAGCAACTACAAAGCATTGTGGGACACAGTTTTTGTACGCGTCATTTTTTTCAATGGCATTTTACTCTAGCATCCAACGACACACATCAAAATTCTATCCCACAATACTTTGTAACTGCTATTTGAAAAGGGTCTATTGGCACCATTACTTGGCACGTACTAACAAAAAATAACATAGTTTGTGGATATTTGATATCAATAAATGACATAAAAAGTATTTAATTATACTCCTTAATCTTAATAAATTTATTTGAATCATATACTTGGAAAAGGTTCAAAACTGAAAACTGATCAATTAATCCCCGTTGCCTCTACTTAAAACAATATCCTGATGGTACACCTAATTAATTTACAATAGACCCATTCATTGACGTCACACGACCTCATTTTCGTGGCAAAATAATGGAGCAAAGTGCACACATGACGTAGACTTCGCACACACGCGTTGAATACTACGCGCGTATTCGATTATATAGCAATCCGCGTATTGCTATATACAATAGCAACTCGCGTATCCGACCGGTACATAAATCAGCCGACTGCATTTATTGGTTTAAGTTGCAATTAACGCGCTTACCTCCATAGTGGGGGGGGGGAACAATTTCTGTTCTGTGACGTCATATGCAAAAGTAACATTATAATCAGCGTTGCAGAGTAGAAGACAAAAGTGGCAATATCTGGTTCAGTTTTATACACTGAATATGTCCCACAAGGAGCCAATCCTACCTGTCCATTGCCACCTTGTCAATTTCTGTTCTGTGACGTCATATGCAAAAGTACCATTATAATCAGCGTTGCCGAGTAGAAGACAAAAGTGGCAATATCTGGTCCAGTTTTACACACTGAATGTGTCCCACAAGGAGTCAATCCTACCTGTCCATTGCCACCTTGTCAATTTTGGAACTTGGCGCAATCTGTCTACCATATGGATCTACCATATGG
Organism: Holothuria glaberrima; assembly: GCA_009936505.3. Lineage (NCBI taxonomy): Eukaryota > Metazoa > Echinodermata > Holothuroidea > Aspidochirotida > Holothuriidae > Holothuria > Holothuria glaberrima. The sequence continues at coordinate 4,724 of WURT03116393.1, forward strand.
GTCCATTGGGGCGGCCATTGCCCCTTTCAACAACTAGGTATGCGACATCCCATACTTTGCACACAGATACTTTCCATCATTGGGAGCATAGCCCTTGACTAAATCTGGAGGATGGTCCCCTCTTGGCTGAGTCCTATATACAATAGCAACTCTAAGAAATTTTGTTTTTGGGAAAAACTAGATCAGTATTCAACAGAGTTGTAACGAGTCATTCAATTTTGCAGTAGAGTCGAGACATTTACTACTTTCCATGTGACTCAAGTCGAGTCAGTGACTCGAGTGATTGTATTATTTTTATGAGGAAAATTATGATGAAATTGCTTGAGTCATTTCCATTTTGAAAATTAGTGACTCGAGTCATGACTCATTACAACACTGGTATTCAAGGAGACTCAGATGCCAACCCCCCCCCCTGCCCCTCCAGCAATCTACATGGTCTGCTCTGTATGGTACAGTAGGAATGTGGTGCTTATTTTTCATGTTAAACAGATAACATGTTACCATTTTTTTCTTTTTTTTTGAGATTGACGACTATGCTTTGCAAACTTTTAGGGGGCACTTGCCCCCTGTGCCCCTGTGGCAAGCTGCCAATCCCAGCAAATACCAAGGGCATCAAGTTTCCATGGCTACATATACTGGGTAAATCCGTGTTCTAAACAAGCACGTATTCTTCATTTCAATGAATGGTTTTACAAGGGACGTGGGTTAGAGGGACAAGCACTTCTCTAAAAGGAACAGAGGCAGACAGCCACTTCAGGTGTTCTCAATTCCAAACATAGAAGAATATAGGGGAGGGGGGTCCCACTAGACTGAATGTTCACTTTATTGAAGGCTCACTACTCCAAAGATCTAATAGACCAAAATTTCAGTAATGGTTACAGCTAGGGTTAAAATTGAAGTTAGATATAGAATTCTGGTCCTGGCCTAGGATAGGATGTGTTAGGGTAAGGATAAGGGTCAGGGGTTAGGACTATGGTTAGTATCTTCTTTTGGTGAACCTTTAATCGAGTGGACCCTGCCTGCAGAGAGCCCATGACCACAAGTTAATGACGACTAAATAAAGATAAATATACAAATACAATATAAAGTTGAAAATAAAAGATTTACTTAATTTGTGTTCTGATCATGTAAAGACTGGAATAAACAGATTACAAGAATGTAGAAAAATATACTCAGTGAAAGTTGTAATACATGATTACACTTAGTATAAACATCACAAGTTTGTACAGTTTTTAGGATGTGTGGTGTCATTAACCAAGAAAGATCCTTTGAAGGGATAATGCAGTTCCCCCAATTTGAGTTAGTGCACCCGTCATCCTATTTCAGGAATGGATCCAATCAATCAATGTAACAATATTTTTGTTATTTGTTTTGTCGAAGTCATGCAGAATAACTCCTTGGTTTACCTTCAATATTCAATGTCTTTATATAGAAACATAGTGAAAGATATTTGTGAGCAAAATAAGAGATTTGTAAGATTTAGTAGCAGATTTTTTAAAATAAACTTGGGGCGACTGCATTCTCCCTTTAATTGGATTGATTTCAGTAATATTAGATACAGTACATGCACCAAGCATAGGTTAAAAGGAGGTATGAAACACAGAATGTGACATCTATGAGTACTTAACTAAAAAGATCAACAATCAGAATTAAATAAAGACATTATAAAGCAATATCACACCAAACCACAATGTCATGACTGAAGCTTTCAAAACTAAGTATATAAATCATTCACTACTTCTATTAAATTAAATTATTACTACTCTCTTCTACACCCCCACCCCCTTATGCTCTTATCTTCCAGTTCCCCTCCTCTAAGGCTGCTGTAACAGACGGTAAAATAGGCTACTCTCATGACTTGTACGAAGTTGTATTGAACTGAATGCCCTCTGAAGAAAAACTTTTTTAGACAAGACCTAGACATACCATTGGTACTTGTAACAATGTGAATGCTTAAGAGCAAATGGAATGCAAAACCATAAAAATTCATTTTAACGAGAACCGAACTCTGGCAAAATAAATTATCATGAAGAGCAAACATTCAACTGTCTGAAAATGCAGGCTAACAATAAAGTAAACACTTTATTTTTTGTGTAAATTTATTCTAACAAAACATTTCTGGAGACTATTGACTGTGCATACCATAGTTGCACAACAACACTCTCACACCTATTGAATGTAACTCAAAGTTTACAATGTGAAGGAACATCAAAGCACCCAAAATAATTGTCCAGATACAAAATCTGAGCAAAATACTCCAACATTTTGTGTTAGTGCTACAGTGAACACACAATTCTGATTCCACTCTGTATACTTCCAGTGGTGCTTGTACCTACTTACTGGCTGGGAGTTTGTAAGTCCCACATTTTGCCTTCTGAGTTTTACACATGTTAAATTCAGGAGTCCTTGACAAACATGTTAAGTGCATGCTCTAAATACTAAGTGGCCAGGCAACCCCACCCCACAGTACCCCACCCCCACAAACAAAGTAAAAAATGAACTGTAATTTTTATCACTGACAAATGAGGTTGGAAATTACACTCGTGATTTAATATCATACTCTGAAAATCTTGTGCAGGTCAGTTATTCTTACATATCTGATCCTCACTTTATGAAAGTATGTAACCACATGTGTGTCAAAGTCTGGGCCACCACAATTAATTTACAGGAAAAAAGTTAGGTAGAACTGGCCCCTGCCTTAAAATAACTGAGAACTCCTACTGTAGAGAATACATTAATGTAATATAAAAGACCTACCATCAAATGAAATTGATACAATTGATAAACTCTGTTGCTTCAGCATACATACACATATATATATATATGTATGTATGTATATATATATATATATATATAATATTTATAATGCGCATACACACAGATCCAAATGCAATACAAGCACACAGAAAGAAAATAAGAGCTTATAAAGAGCGAGATAAAAACCACACTAAGCAAACGCATAAGATTTTAAATGATTCCTGAGCACTGCCAGTTAGGGGACTTTTCTTATTGGAAACACATAAACACGATCATTATATTTGTCATATTTAAAGAGGGATTTTTCTCATCCCAGACAGTTCTAATTCTCCCAACTAAGTTAGTTCTAGCCCCGCCCGTAACTGACTTTAGCTTCTCCTTTGTGCAGACACAAACATAGTTTATTGCTTAAGGCCATATCCTGGTGAGTATACAAGACCCTAATGTATAATCAAAACACTCTCAGTGCATGCTCTGTAATATGAGCTGCTCTGCATCTTTTGAATTTTGTAACTCTGATGTCAATCAAAGAGTAGTCACCAACTGAGACTTTTACTTACCACCAAGTAAAAGTCATACTTGGGGTGATGCAAATCGCCTCTTTGAACTCAAGTAAACTTGATTCAACAGTTGACAATAAGCCCAACTGCAAGTAACCCTGGTCATATTTAAAGTGCACCCATAATACTCGTCAAAACTTTTCATAATCTGCAGTGTTCCTGTGAGAATACATAACTGCAGGATTGCCACAACTCCCACATTCTGTGGAAAATTTCCGTTTGTTTTAGTTTGACTGAACCATCCAATTACTTAGAGGAAAATATGTTTCAAAAAAAGATTTTCAAGTGAAAACTGACTGAAATGAACATCCGTAAAATGCATCTATGAATAATTCTATAATTCTAGCAGCTAGCAATATATTTGTAAAGAGGAGTCATCATAATTTTCATTGTTACACTTGACTTGCAAACATTTATTTCAACTTGCAATTTTGTTTTTGAAAAGGCAACAGATGGCTCATAAAAGATGATACAATGGAATGTACAGTAGTTGTTAGTTGTTAGATGAGATTTAACGGCCCAGTTTCCAACCAATTGGTTCAAGTAAAGCCGGCCACTGCCTTTTTTCCAGTTGTGGCTCACTGGCTTGTTTTCCCTTTCTCCATTGCTTATGCGGAGCATCACGCACAACAGCAGAAGGAATGTACAGTAAAAAGTCATTGGTGGGAAGATATATTGGTCAAAACCAGTACAACTTAAAATGTATAGTTGTTTTAAACAAAAGGATGATCATAAATAAGAGGAAACCATCAGTGTCACAGAGTGTAACAGAGGTTACCTGAAAGGGGATTGCATTCTGCACTTTGATGCATTGTAATGGCTGACAATGGAAAATCCAAATATTCAAACACATTTCCATGGCTAAGAAAACTTAAGAAGGTTAGAGGGGGTTAGGGTTATTGAAAACCATCCAATCACCCCCGCCACACCCCTGTATCATCTACCATAAGTTAAATTCATGCACTGCTCAATCAACCTCTCAGTATTAAAGAAAGATGAGATAAAGTTTGGAAAAAACAAACAAGAATTTGAGCTGGAATGCAAAAGGTACTAGTGTAAAATATTACAGCATCACACCCCTAGAATGGTTGTGTTTTGATGAATAAAGATATTCTCACTAATGCTTTTGCTTCTCCCCCCTAGCTAGCCCACCTTAACCCACCCCACCCACCTTACCCCATCCCACTCTCACCCATCTTACCCCCACCCACTCTGCCCTTACCCACCTTGCCCTCACCCACCTTACCCCTCATCTACCTTATCCCCCTCACCCATGCCCCCACCCCACCTTACCACCACACCCCATAACAATGCAAGGGAGTAAAAGCAAATATCAAAGTAATACAAAGAAGGAAAATTTAATTTTCTAAGTCCTACTTGAGGGTGGTACCCAGAGGTGGAATTTCTTAAGTGAGAATTGTAAATGAGAGGAATTATCTGGTCATAGTGTAAATCCATCTAACTGGCAACTGAAAGATAAGAAAAAGGGTGAGTGAGGCCAATCCTTCAATTTTCAGGTACTTTTGTGTCTGTAAAATTAACGAAGACATATTTTGGTCACTTACTGTAATTTGAAACATTTTCTGTACAGATATACAATTCACACAAAGAATAATACAAAGAATATCTGCAGTACTATTAAGTGAGTACCTTTTTCCAAGAGGTAATAGGATTCTCTCCTGATTGCGGCAGGTACATAATGGTCAGAAATTAATCGTACATTGTAAATTAGATAATATATATAATTCACTTTCTATGAGCACCTTCATTTAATACTGACATGATACTTATTGGAAATGTTTTTTACTGTTATTAATCATGCTGAAAACAGCAACACAACAAAAGCAGCTATTGCTGACGTTTCACTTGGACATACTGTATGCCTACTACCGTCCCTCCCCCACCCATCCCTCACCCATCCCCCACCCACTGTACCTGCGAGGCTGTCCTCAATCCACCCTATATTACAGCATTAATACAAACAGGAATAAGAAAAGTCAGCTAAAAGAAGAAGAAAACAGTAATATGTTGAGGGTCATTATCTGCAAACTGCAAAAAGAAACTGAATGCAAATTTCACTATACTACTTCGATTTATCTCTTGCTTTACACATCAAAAATTAAATATCGGCTTAAATATTTTTTCTAAATGCATTCCTGAATTTTCCTGCTTATAAGAAATCAACAGTTCACCTGTTTATGAGTACTATGCTGATAAACACTGTTAAGGCTGACTGCTATACCATCACATCCCAAAACAACATCTATTCTCAAACTAGGAATGCCTTTCCCTTTAAGTTTCAACTGGAACAGAATTTCAAAACATCTCAATTGGCAAATTTAATTTCAGTTACAATGGCTAAGGCCAAAGTGCAGACATGTAGTGAGAACATACTTGTACTCAAGGGTTTGCACAATTGCCTGTACTCATACCCATGAGAATTTACGTGTACTCCTACTCATACTCACAGATTTTGAAATCTCTGCATAGGACCTAACACAAAATTTTGCACTTGTGCTCATGAAAAAGGATATGTACTCGTACTGTACTTGCACTCACAACACAGACACTGCCCTTATACTCATACTCATAAAATTGTACTCGCACTACAAGTCTGCCAAAGGGCAAAAATAAACCACTGGAACAGAAATTCACAACAAGGCGATCCTTAAAGAGCACAATGCAAGTGACTGGGTCTCATGACCTTGTGGAACTTTCAAATTTATCAATAGCATCACTTGGCACTAACGTTTTGCAAGGTGAATTTAATAGAGATAGTGAATACAATTTTTTCTGCAACAGTTCTTGTAAAAGAAAAGGCTTAAACTGTTTCAATTGGTAATATTCAACAAAAATATGCCTTTTTGGCAAATTTGACACGATTTACTTTTTCAGTCATTTAAAAAGTGACAAAAATCATATAAATTAGCTCTTAAATTGAATAGTTAGTACATATTGTGTCATACCGTATGATAGAAAGGAACAAAACTACAAAAATATTTCAGTTTTAGAAAATATAGCCCAAAGGATAATGATAATTGAAGAGGTGGAGGTAATATGGGCCCCCTAATAATTGTTAAGGAGGAGAACATAGTTACCCTTCACTATCCCACCCCCAATATTTTGTCAAAAATTGAAAAATTTTGCTGATTTTTGATGAGTATGAGAAACCTTTGTAATGACTCCAGTCAAAGAAAGGAGCAGTTGAAATGCATCTCATACCAACTACTAAGTGCATACATGACGATAGTAAACACACAAAGTAAGAAACTACAATAGTACTGTACTTCAGTGTACTGCGGGTAAAATACAGCCCTACGGACTTTGGTCTCAGAAGGAGTAGGGGATATGGTCTGAGAAGGGGTAGGAATTATGGGTCCCCCAAAGATTCGTTGAAAGGAGAAGAACCATTCATTCCCACACCCACAATATTTGGTCCATTATCCATCGGAACATTTTGCTGATAGCTGCAAGTATGGGCAGACTTCATAATGACTCAGTATTTGTCATGTGGAAGAGAATTTCTCTTATGCTTTGCATGCAGCTAACTAAAACTACCAAGTACACACAGACACACGCATGTACAAATACCTTAGGTACTAGTAATGCATACTTTTATATAAATATACATATTCATATATATTCTGTATACTTCTATATAAATATTCATACACAATATATCATTGTGAACCATCCAATTCCTATCCCCCTGTCTAATACAAACCGCCACACAAGTACAGTCTATTGATTAAAATAAGGTAACAAGAAAGAATACAAGTTTATTATTGATTTAATAAATGATCAAGTAAAAGATAAACATGTCCTATTGAGGAAGGCACTTTTATATAAATAAAAAGAATTATAGCT
>WURT03116404.1:0-11906 GCA_009936505.3 Holothuria glaberrima
AACATAACAAGACAAGAGAAATGTCACCATATTGGACCTAACGACTGTTGCAAGTCCAAAACACAACAGATATACTTCCCTATTCCCTCGTAAAAAGCTTACAAAATTCACAGATACTGGCAAAACAATAGCTACCAATCTAAAAGTAGGAGAGATACCCATCCCCAAAATGGCTTCTGAGCCATTAGGCTAAGATCATGTGTAGTATCTGTTCTTTTCAGCCAGTCACAAATGGTACCATGTATGTAGAGGTCTGGGGGTTGAGAGGCTGGGGAGTTAAGTTTCAGGCCTTGAATTTTGAGGCGTTAGAGTGCGATCACACAAAATCACTCACCTCAAATCACAGTGAGAAGTGCGACTTTTTGCAAACCTCGATAAAGAATGGGAACTCAGGTAAATCTATTAAAGTTTTATAAAACAGCTCACCTACCACACTCCTTAATTTTCTGAGGAGTGTGATATGTAGCACACCTGGAGAATCTAAAACTCAAGGCCTGAAGTGTATGTCCTTTCGGGAACATAGCTCCGTAAGGGAGCAGAACTCCTTCCGGAGTAAACACTTGGTTTAAACCCTTGGCTCTTTGCCAGTGTCAAGGGGACTTTGGAAAAGATACACATCCCCTAAATGGGCAAAAAGACACATTGACAGTTACTTTGGCCTCTAATTTTCTTACCTTGACTTCAGCACCTGAGGCACCTGGCATTAGTTCAGCAATCTTTCTAAGGTTGATACCTCTAGTAAGATTCATCTTACGGGAGTGAATCTTTAAAATATCCAATCTAGCCTCCTCATTTGGTGGTGGAAATTCAATCTTACGGTCAATGCGCCCTGGTCTGAGCAGAGCAGAATCTAAGATATCAATACGATTGGTAGCCATGATCACCTGTAAATGGTAAATAGGAGTAATAAAATATGAAAAATATTGCCAAACATAAATGAATACTTGGCAGCCTGATGCAAAACAGAATAATACACAATCCAAAAGACATAATATAACTAAAAGAACATTTTCTTTACTCTTGTTTGACTACTTAGAGTTTTCTTCCATCAGTGATTTAGGCAGCCAGCCGTCAAGCCATCCTTTGCACGGCCGGTTTCCAAAAATGATGGCCTATATTTTTGTACACAGCTATCAAAATATACATGAAGCCATGCACTAACACTCTCAGGTTTCCAGTATGTAATATTTAGAGCAGCATGGTTTTGTTCAAATCAAATTTGTACTAACATGCATACACATCTCTTTTACATTGGAATTCTGATTGCAGCACATATTGCATCAATGCAGCAATGCGTTGACTTAAACTAGTTCGATTTACTTGCCATACAAAAATCCTGTCAACTGAATTGTATGGTTAGTGCTACTGCCCACAACATAACTGCCGTGTTGCATGTTTATGCTGCGAGGGCTTGATACCTCATGTTTTACAATGCAGTCTGTCTGTAGGATCAGACTGTTCTCTCACAGTTACTAGTTTAGGTTTGATATATCTCCATATATAAATACTTCAGGATAGCATAGCTAGTGTGGGTGTTTGTGGACAAAAAAGGAAGAAAATTACTGAAATAACGGTTCCGAAAATATTATGAGGGGCTTAGTGTAAGTGATTTACACATACCTCATATTTAATTTATGAAATGCATGTCACTCTTGATAATTTTGGATGCCTTTACATTTGACTTAAAAGATTTCTACCCCCACATTGTGGCACTGAATATGTAGTGTGTACTACAGTAGAAATGAAACTTGTAAGGACCAAAAGAGTGATCGTAGGCTGGAATGTGTGGAGAACAATCCCTGGATATTAGAAGCACAAATTGCCCATTACCATCGTTGATAAAAAAGTTGGACTACTTGATAAAAGTTGCTGAATTTGTTTCATTTTTGTTGCTGTATGATCAAATTTATTTGGTGGATGCTTTAGCATACATGTTGCATAGGGGACTACATGACAGTAGTTGTGTTTGACAGACTACAGCTAGTGGAACTACAGTCTAGCAGATGGTGGCTATATTTAGAATCAGTCACACTGCAAGTCAAGATTTAGTTTTATAGTGAAGGAAATAGCTAAAGGCGGAGGAATATGTGACCACAATTAGGCCTACATGGCTAGGCAAAACTGAGGAAAGGGTGGGTATTTTTTGTTTGTAGGTTTGTACCATAAATGATACCTCACACCATTTACAATTTTCTAAATATTTCACATGGTTGGAAAGCAGCCCCCCCCTCCCCAATAAATGCAGCTAGCCCTAACCCTTATATCCTGTACTAGTAAACATCAGCCTCAGAAAACTAATATTTTTTGGGAGGTAGACCAGATGGGAACAGAAATTGTTTTGTGAAACTCGTATTTCAGGTCCAAGAAATCTCAAAAATAGGCTGAAACATCTTGAATTTTAACCTCAGAAACCTCTAAAATGCAAAATTCCTACAGGGGCACTGCCCACTTAACCCCCGCAAGGGCCCTTAAGGTGGGCCCCTTGAATTCCCACGAAGGAGGGAGATTACTTTGTGATCGCATCATATTGCGCCACCCACTTTTCAAATTTGAACACCCACAAGTGGAATTTCTGCCTCAGAGCCTGTCCCACATTGCAATTTTTGTTATGCAAGTATTTGAACAGTAAGTATTCGATCTCTTTATACAGCGTAGATGTGGGACAGACCTGTCAGAGCCTGAAAAGAAAGATGTACAATGTGAGGGTAAATGCTGGGCCACTTTAAATGCTGGCTAATTAAGAACCAATACTATATACAAAGTGGACTTCTACCAGCAGGTGACCCAGGGCTTCCTTTGGAGTCCCTTCTGGCCCTTATTGGGCATATGGAATTGTATGTTATTGGGGCAAATTGTACTTTTATCACTGTTTCCCACATGAATATCAATCAATTTGGCATGTCCATATCAGGGGTTATTATTCAATTCTCTGCCTGTGGACAAATTGCAAATTCCCAGTGAGCAACAGCTAGACAATGGGAGTTCCATTCACTCCCAGCACAGCTAGATTCCTGTGTAAACTGTACTCAGTTCTGTAATATCAGAGGGAGGTGACAATATTCCACCTAAACTGTCAAGTCATATGCAAAGGCATACTACTCAAGTAAGCTTCAGTGGTGTTGAAAAATGCAAACTCTCTTGAAAGCTTTAAAATTTTAAACCCCAAGTTTATAACCTCTGTGTCATACTTACATAAATTTATACAAGTTTCACTGTGCTTCCAAACAGTGAAATTTAAATAAAGTTTTACACAAGGACAGCCCTCATAGCAAACACAAATAAGCCTTAGAAAACTTTTTGAACATACACCATTCAGATGTGATCAAAATCTTCACCTGTGCAGTAAGCTTCTACATTATACCTCTCCCCTCACAACATTAAACTGATCTCGAAGAAAAAGCTGAGTACAAAATGTAGCCATTCAAAGTTTTCCAACATACCTTAATATTTTTAGTGGCTTCAAACCCATCTAACTGATTGAGTAACTCCAACATTGTTCGTTGTACTTCGCTGTCACCACCTGAGCTGCCCTCTATTCGAGTAGAACCAATGGAGTCTATCTCATCCATGAAAATAATAGAAGGAGCATGCTCTCTGCAGAACAAAAGAAAACATATGCATAGGTACAACCTGGCAGCAAAGAGAAATTTTTATGGGAATAATTTAGTCTTCAGGAATTGTATTTTTCCTTTTTTGTTTTTTTTTTAATTTTCTTTTGCATAAAATTGTTGAACATCCGCTCATTTACTTTTCGAACAACTCCTTATTTTTGCACTTTTTTGCACTTGCATAGCAATTTGACTAACTTGTAGAGCAAAATGTTATGGGGAAACCACATAAAGCCTTTCGGCCATCAAGCTATATCTGCCAAAAATCTGCCCTGATGGTACATGTTGCTAGCATGACGCAAATTTTTCCATAATTGAATATTACACCACATTAAATCTTTGTTTGATGAATTGTTACATTCAGGGTAAACAACTGCTTGTAATGTGTCATGAAAGATCATGAAAGATAAACTGCAAGAAATAAGGTTGTGTCAAGCTGCTTATATACTTTAAAGGTGAACATCTCACCACCTAACTTGAAGTTCAGATATGCCAAAGCAAACAAACCTGTTTGGAAAGTCTACTTGTGCAAAACCTAAACTGAATACTGGAAAGAAATTTTTGACTTCTGTGGCATGTGTTTTAAACAAACATATGCCATAAAATTTTCCATTTACTGTCAACAACTGTCTCCAGTACACATAGACATATTTAAACTATCTTAAACTTTTAAAAACCAGAATAATGAGTTTTACATACACAGAATTGCCCCTTACAAGATCTTCAAACAACTTCCATTTTTTTTTCATTAGTTTTTTTTTTTTTTGAACCAATATTGCAGACTCCAAATTTAGCAAAATAACGGACTCGGCTTCCCCTCGTCCGTTATTTTGCAATTTGGAGTCTCAACGGTTTATTCACCAATAATAGTCCGTCAAATGCAGTTTATTCCTTAATTAACAGAGTTTCCCCTTACCTTGCCATGACAAAAAGTTCTCTAACCATTCTAGCCCCCTCCCCAATAAATTTCTGTACAAGTTCAGATCCAGATACTCTGATAAAGGTGCACTCTGTGTGATGAGCTACTGCTCTGGCCAGGAGTGTCTTCCCAGTTCCAGGGGGTCCATACAGAAGCACACCCTGCCAATAAAAGGAGAGTCATATAATGAAATCTTCATCATTAGCATTATGAGGATAGAAATTTTTACTGTAAAGTGTACGGAAATATTTGTAGTAAAAACAATATTGATATAAAGTGAAGGAATTCAAGAAAATGAAGTGATGAACATCATAATTTTACAAAGCACTCTCTCCTGAGACCCACCGCCAGATAGGAGAGAGGAAGTGTAAAGGGAGTTTAAAGGAAGGGGAGAGGAAGGGGAGTTTTGTTTTGAAAGCAGATTTTCTGTTGAGTCAGACACCAGTTTTACATGACCAGGAGGCCTTTAAACCATTTAAAATATTAAGAATATGAAATGCTTATTGTTATGACAATGCATCATTAACTAACATAAGATCCTGGTATTACAAGCAGGGTGCTGGAAGACACTTTTAAATTACAACATTTACACACAAACATGTGGAATGGGCTCATGAACTGTCAGTGTTGTGTGCACAAACAAAGGAAAATGCTAACTTTAAAACATTAACCTCACTTTTGGATTGAACACACTATATGTTAATTAACCAGGTGCTTTTTAGCAAAATTTAAAGCTGCCTGGTCATATACTTTGGAATCAAACCAAGCACTATGGGGCAAAATGTACCCCACTTACATGAAACTTCACATAAGTGATAACTTCACAGAACCAGAATGTACAAATGCATTCACATTTCTATGTAGGGCCCCATCACAAAATGGTAAATTCTGTTTTCCACTTTTCATATTCCGTTTTTTTCCTTTTTCAACTTTGCCTTTTCAGAAATAAAAGGCAATTGTAAGCTTCCCTGATTTTCTGTGACGTACAATTTCTCTCGCAAGATGCGCACGCTATAAGTTACAAGCCTAGTTAAAAGAGTGTCCAAACGATCATCTGTTAAGATAATCGACATCAGACCGATCGGCATCGGGCCAATTTTCCCACAATAGGTAAATAATAGACAAAGGTAAAATTTTGTCATTCAACCCATAACCACCACCGATTATTTGAAAACTGAAAACGGGGCTAACATACACTTCAAATTTCTGCAAATACTGTAACTTAATAATTCCCCCAAAGCACACATTTCTTAAAGTTCTCGCCCAAAATATCAGCATTGATACTCACAAAAATTGCAAAATTTAAAGCTCTCCAAATGATAATAATCATCATAATAGTTGCGTCAAAGGGCACACAGTATTACAGTACATACAAGATGTGCATGCCATGGACAATGTCGTACATCTGCATACAAATTGTACAACAGGAAGGCATGCAATGACTTTGCACTGCATTTTTCCAAGTTTCAATGCTAACCATATCAATATCATCTGTACACATTTGGCCCAAGTACTGTAGCAACTGGAAATTTGGAAACTCCAGGCTCAATACCATGCACTAAAGTACTGTATGCCAGTTTCCACATTCCTTTCAGTAAATTTTTAATTGTCTATGATTCGCACATGTGTACACGTAATTTCCAATACAAATACTGTACATGATAACTCAAGAAAGTATCTTGCGAAGTTGAAGTTCACCTACACAAGTACAGCGAGTACAGTGTGTAATAAATAATGCAAGGCCAGTGCATCGCCCGCGCTGTTATATAGGGTGTTGGTCCCCAACAAATGAAGGGAAGTGGCCCCATATAAATTCACGCACCACTGGCAACACAGTTTTTCGAAAACAGGAATTTATGAGGAAGTAGTTTTGGCTTTCATTTGGAGAATCTTTTAAAATAAGACGTAAGTTTTGGGCAAAACACTATACAAAAAATATATTTATATCATAAGGAACCATGAGATGTGTAGGCTACATCAAGTAAACTGAGAGGAATTTTAAGTGGCCCTGAAGGGCTACGCTAGTTACGTATTTTTGCAAAGATGGGTGGATAGGCTACTAGTACTATATAGCACTACTACAATCCAGTACAGGATATTTGCATGGAATCTTCCAACGTGATCAGTGAATGAAATCTAGGCAGAATACTTTCTCGTCACGCAAAATGTGGGAGCCTTGATATCTGTTTCCTGTTCTCAAATCAGATACAAAGGTCAGAAGCTTAAAAGTCCTCTTGAGCAACCCAGCTGAGCTTGTTCTGTGGAGAATATGTCCATGCTTCATTAAAAAATCTTGTTCTTTTTTTAATTTTTTTGTGGTCACAATAACAAATCGCAAATTCCATAATTTTTCGTAAAACGTCAATTCCATTTTTTCTGTTTTTTCCCACGATCGCGGAAAATCGGGGGCTCTATCTATGATATATTTTCTATTGAAAACAATGCCATGATGTTCCTTTTCTTTCAGTCACTGGTCAAATGCTATCTTAAAGCATTAGAAAAATATACTTTTGTGTTCATATTTGATCTTCAGAATTCTTGGGAAATATTTCAGGTAAAGATGCACACATCTTCTAAGATCCTGCAATTTTTAAGTGCAACAATACCTATCTCCACAATCCTTCATGACAAATGAAGACTATCCCACGTTGTCCTTTTCATAATAACCAACTCCTTGCAATGACACATGTCCAACATTTAGGCACTTTCAGTGGTTTGCAGATTTCTATACACCTACTGGTGCAATACCCAAAAGTTATACCCAAAAATTGCTTATCTGGTTGAAACTTACTTTTGGCTGTGAAATGCCCAGGGCATCAAAGAGTTCAGGATGTTTCACTGGCAGTTCTATAACCTCCTTGATTTCTTTAATCTGTTTGTCTAATCCTCCGATCATCTCATATGTAGAATCTGGGACTTTCTCTACCATCATAAGACTGACCAGAGGATCCACCTATGAAGAGAAGGATGCAACTGTAAGGCTCTCAAAGAGGACCTTGCTTCTAACATTAAAAACTAAATGTATCCCAAAGATGGCCAAATGACATTCATTGGTGCTCCTCTCATATTAATAGTCGTTCCAAAGTAGCTGATAAACTGAACACATTCTATAGCATGCAGACAGAGATCACATTCTTTAAGAAGATGCACTGGCCATAGGAAAACAAAGGCTTTAAAATACACATAGTTTGAGTAGCATGAGAGATACACAAATTACCATGCAATCTACTCTGTTAAATGAAGTGAAAAAGTCTTAACATTTTACATCTTGGCACAAAACAATGCTGTGATGAAAGTGGCACCATTTAATTCCTTCTCATAATCACAACATGTTTTTCAATTTTTTTACTTTGGGAGCTTTACCTTGTGACATGCAAATCATGTCAGGGTGTTGTGAGTAACCAGAAGTCATTGTTCAAAGATATTCCTTTGTTACAACATTTTCAACTTCCACATGATTAGAATGATAGTTTTTGTTTTGGCTGGTACTCACTGTAACATATTGTACAGAGTGTTGCAAACATAGCAAGATGTGCTCCAGATTTTCCAAACAAACAATTTATGTTCCAAGGACAAGCAGAGAAACCATTCAAAGTGTGACAATGGAACATTTTAGTTTATATTTTCTCCTTTTCTGTTTTCCACATATTTCAACGACAATGATTAAAATCTAAATCTTTAGTTCAAAGAATACTTTCTTGTAACTTACCTTGTTTGGCAGTATTTTATGTAATGTATGACTATCATTACGCAGAGCAACCCTCAGATTTGGCGTGATGTCTGTCATATTAATAGACTTGTCAATATCAACTACAAACTTCCCCTCTGGATGGACCTGAAATAAGGACAATCAATACTTTAAAATAACATCTTACCACGTTGTGATCTACTGGCAAAAATTTCCAGCACAATCTACAATATTCTCAGATTTAACACCTACCTTTAAAACTTTTGCAAAATGAGTCACAAAAGTGGACTTACTTTCTACAATGACTTGAGATGCAAATAAGCACTTCACAATGAAATAAATCATTTAAACAGACAGCTGCTAATATCTATCATATAAACAAATTTATTTTAGGATAAAACAACACAAACTTGTAAAAGAGTAGGGTTGTTGCTATGGTGGTCAGAAGTGGTCAGCTCTAGCGAGTACTCACCTTAGCCAACCACCACAAGGAGACAAAAGAGACAAAAAGACAGATACCAACCACCACTAGCACATCTAATGACTACAATACCTTTTTCAGCTTTGTCAGAGCTCAATAAAAGAAATTCATAGCTTTTACTCTGACAGTCATGATTTTCCACAAAACGCGGCTGACTATATGGATGCCTTGCCACTGAGGTATAGTCAATTGTTACTAGACCTACAGTGAGTACCTCCCCATACTCACACATTTGCATATACTAGTACTTTTGAGAATGGTTTTGTACTTGTTTGTACTAAGAGATTTTGAAAAGTCAAGCACTGGTACTCTTTATACAAAGATGACTTAATATGCTCATCAAAGAAGATATGCACTCACCAGTGTTTTTTCCAATAAATTATACATGGCATAAGAATGCCAAATATCTGGATATTTCATTCATGGTTCACTCTGGGTGCACTTGCACGAATAGTACTGTAGCACATATACAGTGCTATCATGTACCACAAAGCCATTCCTGCCTTGAAAGCTGGGGGAGGGGGTGGGGTTCTAATACAATACAATCTGTACTTGGCATGATTTGAGTCTTTTCCACCTTTCTGAAAATCAGATATTTAGTAAGCTCTGGGATGTGAATATCAGTGTGTCAAATAATCAAGCTATTGCATCAAAAACAAGTCACAGCTCAAGACTGATAATCATACCCACAACATGAGATACTACTCCCTGTACACATGTACAGTACTCACTGTACTCTTAATACAAGTTTGGTTCTCACCACTTACTGTACTGTATTCACTTAAAGTGTGCAACCAAAGTCTACAATTAAAAGAACATATATATATTAGAAATTGAAAAATGAATCTTATTAATCCAACTTCTGTTGTCATAGCTTGCATCTGTAGTTGAGATATAAAATGTGAAATTCTTTCACTTATTTGAAATAGCCCATTGCACAATAATTTGCGATGTCCTTCTTATACAACTCACATTACCTGCTTTTGTTTCCTGTTGAAATTAAAATGTTCACATGAAATGGAAAAGCTTCCTGTTTTCTAACATATCATGTTGTACAGAGAAGGCTTGTATAGTCAAGTCACCCTTTAACAGTAAGAAAGCATCAGTCTTTGGTACAAGGTGCAGTGGCTTTCAGAAAAGCAAGGAAAAACAAGGACTTTAATTTATAAGAACAAAAATGACATCACAAATTATTGTGCAATCTACCATTTTATATTGAGTAAATAAACTTCAACATTTTATATCTTAGCTCAGAAAAATCATGTTAAGGTATGTGTTAGACCATTTGAATTCATTTTACAAACTTTATAACAATAAATTTTAGGAATTTCAAACTTAAGGTACACTTCAAGATTAAGCCAAACAGACAACTCATACAAAAGTTTGTCCAAATTCTAACCTTAACCAGTACTTTCTTCTTGTCCATGGCTTTAACTACTTCACCAACGTGTGAGCCTTGCTCTTGAAGCAACTGCAATTCCTCACGCAACATTCTCACTGAAAACAAACACAAAATTTCATGGCATGATAGCAGACTTCACAGAATGAGTCGCCTGAAATCTGTAATCTGTGTATGACTTCCAATTTTATTTTTTATGTTAAAGATTCTACCAAAGCACAGTTTACTAGATCTATGTTTGTTTGTCACTTCAAGTAGAGAACAACCATTGGCCTAATTATGCCCCTACTAAACAATATGTACAATACAGTACACATAGAGTAGGATAATAGGAACTAGAGGGCGGACTTCCCAAAACAGCTGTGATCGCATGGGGACTCAGCAGTCATTTTGTGTGGAGGCAAAAAACGTCCGTAAATTGAGCTTACATTGAAACACATACAAATTACACTAATTCTCCATGTTCAAAAACATGTCAAAATCTTTTCTTGTAAGTGATTTGCGTCAACCAGAGATGGAGAGGGACTTGTATGTGATTTGAAATGTAAGATTTTGGGATAAGTTTGTGTTTTATTCTCAATGAAGTAAAAATAGACACATTTTTCTTCATTAAGTTTGCACATTGGATAGTCACACTGTTCAGCAGTAAAAGGCTGCTATTGACAGTCTTGTGCAATCTTTGTGCAGGCTGTCTTTTTGCAACAGGTCATACTACTGCAGTCTTACCAGAGGCTTTTGAAAAGGACCGTCGCAGCACAGGCAGAGGCAGGCTGGGTTTACAGCCCCCAAATTTTCAGATTAATGTGTTTCTTTTCAGAATTAATAAGAAATGACCAAACTGTAAGAGGTCAAACGTCATACCCCCAAATGTTATGAAGCCTTTGTAGGTCCTACGTAAGTAAGCCTAAGCCTACATCACTTTGTAAAGATGCAAAGGCTAGGGCCACCAAGTCAACTATTTTGAAGTCTATCAACTTGATGCAGTTGAAGTTAGGCTACTAATAGAGTAATAGACACATTGACAACATGGTGTCGTTCTTGTGTTTACTGTGTACAGTACACCATACTCTACTAGGGGAGTGAGGGATTCATGGATCATGTTTTACTAGGGTCAGTGGTAAGGTTTTTATGGCTGAAGTCTTGTAATTCTAGAATGACCAGCTGCAGCACATGGAACCTCCATTTGGGAAAACGTAAGGTTACGTACATCTACTGTATAGGCAACATGCAATTTGAGAATGACTCATCTAAAGTATGATGAGTCTTGTACAAATATTCTTTGGCTATGAATGAGGCATCATTTGGTAGTTTCTTTTAAAAGAATAAGAGTTAGTTAGTTAGTTAGTTAGTTAGATGGGATTTAACGACACACCAACACGATTGTGTTATATAGTGTCATGAAGAAGAGAAAAGGATAAAAGAATAAGAGGATGGGTAGTCAGAATTCATGATGTTTCTATGAGGCTGTGGGGAGAGTGGGATATGAATGATTCAAATTTTGTGGTGAAGAGGCAATGGGAACATGCAGTGACTGCATAACCCCCTAGCCTATGGAAAAACAGAGCTTCAATCTCACTGGGACCCAATTCTGCAATTGTGCAAACTACTGTAGGGTTATTCTCATATGTCCTGCCATGTACCATAGTACCAAGTAATATTCAAAAAGTTGACCAGACACCCATTTAGAGTACTGTTCTATGCATACTGTTACTTGTTACATAACCAATTAAGGCTTGTTAAACAATAGCTTTCCATTTCCATTAGGGTATGTCTAGTCTAGATTCTGAAAGCATTCATTAGATTTGTTTATA
>WURT03116414.1:0-10000 GCA_009936505.3 Holothuria glaberrima
GTCGACTTTTCAACAACTTCTTTCGCCCTAAGGTGGGAATTAGAGAAATATATATATATATATATATATATATATATTCAAATTAGGTCAATCAGCACCAAAATTAACTTAAGGATCAGAGGAAAAGGGAAATGTTTAAGTAAGAGGCTACAGACCTGTTTTGTATTGTTTGCTAGTGTCATAAGTATGCAGAGTAACTATGATATTATGACATGTGTAACATAAGGTACATTATAGTGTAAATAACACTTAGTTTATTCAGGTGTCACACCATGTGGTTCACACTAATAGAGTATTGATTTCCTGCTTGGAAAAAGGGCATTGGGCCACACCTTTCCTTGAAAAAAGCATCTTCAAGGTCCTGTATGGATCCTGCTTTATAGCTTATTGAGGGCACTGAGATGACTTCATGGATACATTAGGTCTCATTCCACATTAGATAGAACTCCTTACCTCTCCCACCATGCATGAATACACCCAACGACACATGGTTAAAGCAGACAATCACACTAGTTGGTCTCATGAGGTGTGCATTGAGTGTGAAGCTGTCAGGTGCCCTCCAACCTGATTTTAACAATAGCAGGTCACTGACTGTATGTCCTCTGAACATTTATACTCCAACTTAGAGATGCCCTGTCACATTTTCGGCCAAAGTTCTTTTCCTAGACAACTTATAATCCTGAAGGAGGAGAAAAAGTCTGAAAACCATAGCTGTTATCTTTGTGTTGGCTTAAAGGAGATGTAAATGCCAAATGAAACTTGTTCTCTAATGATGAATATTAAAAAATAATTGATATGTGTGTATGTGACACTTTGCTTGTAAACACAATATCTTCAGGTAGATAAGTGTGACGGGTATCTTACTTAGCATATGGATTGCCCATAATGGGTAGGTGACCTCTATTGTTTTAGGTGGAAGTCAAAGGTCATTTGGGGTCACAAGAGGTCAAAAGGTAGTAAACACTATATCTCAAGAAGAGTAACTGTGAGGGATCTCATACTCCACAAGTGGATTGCCCATATTGAGTAGATGGACCCATCATTTTTAATGGAGGTCAAATGTCATTTGGGGTCAGAGGAGGTCAAACGGTCAAAACCTTGTAAACACTATATCTCATGAAAGGTAACAGTGAGTCATCTCATACTTAACATATAGATTACCCACATTAGTTTGATGATCCCTGTTGTTTTTGGTGGAGGCCAAAGGTCATTTGGGGTCACCAGAGACTGAAAGGTCAAAACCTTGTAAACAGTATATCCCAGGAAGGATAACTGTTGGGGATCTCACACTTGACATGGATTGTTTGTTTTGAGGAGATACTTTCAGTTGGTTTTGGTGGAGGTCAAAGGTCATTTAGGGTCACCAGAGGTCACAAGGGGAAAACCTTGTAAACGCAATATCTCAAGAAGGATAACTGTTAGGGATCTCATATGTAGTGTGTGGATTGCCCATATTGAGTAGATGATCTCTCTCATTTTTTCGTGGAGGTCAAAGGTCATTTGGGGTCACAAAAGGTCAAAACC
The DNA here is from genome assembly GCA_009936505.3 of Holothuria glaberrima. Taxonomy (NCBI): domain Eukaryota; kingdom Metazoa; phylum Echinodermata; class Holothuroidea; order Aspidochirotida; family Holothuriidae; genus Holothuria; species Holothuria glaberrima. The sequence goes on from WURT03116414.1 coordinate 1,525, forward strand.
TTGTAAACATATTTAAATGGTGAGGGATCTCACACTTGGCCTGTGGATTGTTCATATTTAGCATGTAGACGGCCACATTGGGTAGATGGTCCTTAATGTTTTAAGTGGATGTGAAAGGTCGTTTTGGGTCACTATATATCAAAAGATTGACCTTATTAACAAGATATCTTTAATAAGTAGGATAACTGTGAGGGATCTCATGCTTGTCATCTAGGTAATTAGTGACTTTACAATATATCATATGGCAAGGAATCACTAAGTATTTTGGCTTTCTGGTTAATATTTAAAGACAACTCAATCGAAGCAGTTAGAGACAAGTCTTGTTATGTCATACTGAGTCACTGAAGGGCAAACTTATTCTCCCTAAAAGCCATGAAGCCAAACTTGTGTCTAACCACCAATATAAGATTGTCACCTAAAAGAGCACACAACTTTTAGAAATAAGCTAGTCGGTGATAAAAGATTTTTACTTTAGGTAACTCACAGCTTTAGAAAAAGGATGGTCAATGGAATTTAGGAGAAAGGAGTATATATGTGGTTTGCTGGTCGGGGTCTGTGTTACAACTATATCTGGTAACAATTACTTCATTATTTCTTCCATTTCACTAGACTCAGAAAGCTTTTTAGAAGGGTTCTTCCCATGTGCAACTTGTGGCAAGACCTTTCAAAGTAAGACTGCCCTCAGTCGACACCAACCATCTCATTCAGAAGATAGACCTCACAAATGTTCCTGGTGTGGTAAAGGATTTAAAGTACTCTCATCTCTTCAGGCCCATCGTCGTGTACACACGGGGGAGAAACCATTTGAATGCAAGGTGTGCTACAAAGCATTCGGGGACATTGGAAGCTGCAGAAGACATGAAAAGACTCATGATCCACAAACTCCTTTCCAATGTGAGTACTGTGGGAAAGGTTTTGCTGAAAATTCACAGCTCACTCGTCACATACGTATTCACACGGGGGAGAAACCTTATCCATGTGGAACTTGTGAGAAACGCTTTTCAGATAAGGGTCAATTGAAGAGACACGAACGCCGTCATTTGAAAGGTCAAGAGAGGGCAGCATATAATGGTCAGTGTGATGTATGCGGCAAGGTGCTACAAGATGCCTCATCTCTCAAAAGGCATAGTTTGTTACATACCAATGAGAAACCTTACACTTGTCAACTCTGTGGTAAAGCGTTTCGAGAAAGGTCAACATTGAGACAGCATGGGCGAATGCATGACCGCTTGGATAAGGATGTGATTAGCTGTGTTAACTGTGGTAAAGGGTTTAAAAATATTCAAACATTCAATGACCATACCAAAGGGTGCAACAATTTTAGTTTAGATCAATCAGTCTCTTTAGAAATTGAAAATGTGGCCTTGAATCCTGTTATAAAAGAGGAAGTTTAGAATGATATGATTAATAGCATGACTAAGTATCTACAGAAGTAGATTGCAACAATCCGTCCTACTTGTACATTTAGCTATGGCCATGGAGCTAATACTTGGACAGGAGAAGAAACTCCACAAATCCCTTTGATGACGACGATCTTACCGCCAAGGTCAAACTCGTAAACTATTTACCACCACTAACCCTTCTCCCTTTGTACTTCATTGAAGATTCAATAAGCTTAAAAGGTGTTAGTAACTAAGCACAATCGCTACATGTCGTCTGCTACATCTTGAAGAGGACATCACCGAATTTTGCCTATCACTTCAGCATTGCCAGTCGCTTGAAATGAAAATTAAGTCGCTCATTTTGTCGCGAAGTGTCACTTATATGTAAGTGTTGCTTTGATTCCTTGTTAAACGCTGAATATGTATAAACCCTTTACAATATGAGCAAGTATGCAGAAATTGATCAAAATTCACTTGCAAGGTATAGACACGTTACTTAGTCTGCTCATTTGCATATGGCATTAACATTACTCCTAGAGCACCAGCATCTGTTCTTACGAAGCAATAACCAGTCGTTTTGAATTTTTACTCTGCATACCTTATTTAGCTGTTGGCAACTTCATCAGCATCAAATGAGTGTTCTATTTAATCCATTTGTTAGGGTATCAGTAGGAATGAATGAGGTTGCCAATGATAAGAAGTGTAAATTGTTAGCGCCAGACAAAAGAACTGAAGTGCTGGAAGTCTCATCAGTGATCATTACAGGATTATCTCCTCACTCATGTCTTGGTCTAATTGGATTAGCATAAATTAAAGTTGAACTTTTCTCCTGTCCAGGTAGTGGCTCCACACTTTGGCCTAGTTCAATACAACTACAGGAATTCTTCTTTTGAACATTCAAGCTTGGTGGGTCATAAAATAAAATGCTGAGTATATCAGTAACAGTTGACATAAGGTACTATGCAATTATGTAAAATACTTGGCAAATGAAAAGCATGTTGAATGGTGGCTTAAATGTAATGACTTCATGACTTTAAGAAATTTCATTTCAAATTATTTTGTGGGCTTGATCAAGTGGTCATGAGCCCCCATATATGGCTGACAGACTGAAGATTCCCCACCTTTGGCTTACAACATTAGTGACATGATTACTTCTTGAGGATGTTTAGTTTAATATCAGCTGTTTACTAATTGTATGCATCAAAGAAAGAGACCAACTACCTAGCAGGTATGTTAGTAGATGCACCGTTAGGTCAAGAGGTCAAAGAGAATACTAAAAGTAATAATATTTGTCAATGACTAGTGTGAAAGAAATAAAATTTAGGAATTGGTTTTAACCATTAAGAAATGATTAAATGATGTTGATTAGAATACTGGATATTTATATTATGTCAGTTCTGAGTGTGCTTGGAATGTTTCTGCTTGTTTGTTGGTCATTGAAGTGAAGAAAAGACTTACAGTGGTTTTTAGGAAAAAAACAATTTACTTCAGTTCAGCTTTCTTTGGAAATAAGTGATTTTCTTTGTCACATTTTACTTTTCTAACCTGCCCTTATTACAGTTTGTTTTCAAAATTGAGTTAAAAAGAAGCAAATCAAATACTAAAATTAAAGTGATGTTACCTGATCAAGAATAGGGAAATACATAAAATCTAATGCTTTGATTTATTTGTCAATACACTAATGATGCTAATAACGGATGAAGCAGTTTATGTAGTAACAGAAAATGGTAGTGTGAATGGCAAAATTTGAAGAAACGGTGCAGAAACAGTCAAAATCTGTAGGCCTTTTTTAAACAAACCGTTCTCATTACAGCTAGCTAAAACCATGCCTATCATAACGCTATATGAATATTCAATGAGTCATGCAGATGTATGTACGGAAGAACTGTACATTTAGTAGACCTGATTTGCCACCGTTATTCACGATTTGCTGGGAAAAGTGTGATTTTGAAGGTTGTATACTGCACAACACACTTGAGTTTTTAAAGCAAAAGCTGATATTTTCATCATGATACCCATGTTAGTAGGTTTTACCCCTAACACCATTCAAGAAGACAGTTGCATACTAACGCTAGTAACGGTTACCAGTTACACTTGTGTACATCCCGGCATCCCAAGTTTTTGTCTTCGAGGGGGTACATGCAGATACATATCAAATATTCTACATAAAATGTACAACGATGCACTAATTGACAAAAAATGTGTCACGAGTGTAAATGCCAGTTACTAGCAAGGGGCACTAATCTTACCATTTGAAAATCAATCAAATTCTTACCGGTACCTCCGTAAGTCGTCGTAGCCTTTATATACACAGCAGGTACAGATATTTTATGTTTTTCCCTTGGTAAATTTGTACAAATTGTTGTAGATAGTTTCTCCAAGAGTTTCCAACACGTAAAAGAAAATCACTCGTTGAAACATGGCAACTGCCAGTGTGTACATTTCACCTGGGAAAGGTATCACAAAAAGTTTGACCTTGCGAGGGAGAGTAACTTCATCTCAGATGTCAGACTCCAAGCTGATACCATTGGCCATCAAGGATTTGATTCAAGGATTGTTCAATATTATTCCTCAGAGGTAGTACTCACACATTATATCGATGGCCAGTCTTGTGAGTTACTACAGTTAAAAATACTTGTATTTTGTTTTAGTCTGCCTTCAGAATCATGCGAAAAACATGTCAAAATGGTACATAGTTAGGCATAGTGTGAATATCTTGTGTTCAGTGCTCGTTCGCTGGCATAAACATGGACATCTTCCGTTGTGCTGCCTTTTGCATATTCATATATCAGAGCACTGTCATTGGTTTACTCGACCAGGAGTGGATTTGAGCGGAATAAAGATTGCATTGCATCCATTATCAATCTTCATAGATTTTGTTGTAATTTTTAGCTCAAACCAGCCTGCCTCCCTACCTTACTCTACCTACCTAGTCTACCTACCTACCTAGTCTACCTAGTCAACCTACCATGTCTGTCCACAATTGCTTAAAGTGCTCTCAAACGCTCAGTGTTCGATCCATTTTTGTGAAACTTTGACACACTGGTCCTTGGCAGGTGGGCTTCATTTGACCACCAGGAAGTCAAGGTCAAAGGTCATTTAGGGGTCATTGCAGGCCATTATAGGAAACCTTTCAAAATGGATTTCTTCCTACCCAGAACACTTTATGATCCTGCAAGTGGGTGAGAATGTTCCTTGGGTTGCCTAGTTTTGAAATTGTACCAGGATTTCTGAGTTTATGTCGTTTGAGGTCAGGAGAGGTCAAAAGGTCCGTTTGTTAAATTTGTGCAAAATTGTGTTGCTTTTTGCATGCTGTACAATGGATCTTTATGAAACTTGGATAAATTGATACTTGCACCATGGGCCAGCTAGTGTGCTCCAAATTTTTAGGCGAAAGGGTCATTTCGGGGTCATTTGGGGTCATTATTTGAAAATGCGCCAAATGCTCCTTTTTCTACAAATAGCAGTGGATCTTTGGTCACAAGAATCTTTTAGCGGTGGTGTGCATGGGTGTATAGGATTTAAGACCCAAATTCATTTTGCGCTCTTTTGGGAGGGGGTTATTCTTTGAAAATACATGGAATGTTGCTTCTCCTACAAATATCAATAGACTTTCTTGACACCTTGTCACTGTAGTCTTTAAGTATTGACTCTTGCTGTGTTCGACAATTTGAGGTCGGAGGTCATTTAAAGGTCATTTTGGGTCATTCTTTCAAAATACTCTGAGAGCTTTTTAACCCACAAATAGCAATGGATCTTCTTGATACTTGATTAAGAGTAATCTTTGAGTAGTGACTCAGTTAAGGTGTGCAAGAATTTTTCATTTGGGCTTATATGTTTGTCTGAAATAAGTTAAAACATTTTTGTAAATCATGGATATATTAGATTTACAAATGACAGTGGTGCTACATGATAAACTGCTGTAAGTTCTGATTGAAGTGTACATTGCTTGAGGGAATGATTCTGTAGGCATCATAATTCATCGTCGTGCACGAGTTGTCATTGACAATACCCCTCACTCCCATCTGCATGGTAACCATATATTCCTTCTGGCAGCAGAGAGCTAATACCAGATGAACTTTTTAATGATGTGTGTAAGGATCAGAAGCTACTGGACATTTAGATTGTGCAATGAGTTGTGATTAAAAGAAAATTTAGCAGTTGGAATAAAGGATTGCCCTGCTAAGGTCAGACAGTATTAGAAGTTGATACAAGAGGTCTGTTCTCTGCTACTTATTAAGTAGGTCTGAGGAATGTTATTCACTGTCACAACATTGACACTTCTCAGATATTAAATATGAATCTTTGGACCTGTGGTAATACATGTGAGTACATCAGTATTGTTTTATGTCAGAACTGTTCTGTTAATTATGTCTTGAATAGCTCACTGTGATATTGACTAGCATCATAGATAATTGGAATGGTCATGCTTTGAACTTAAAATAGCTTAGTTCTATTATTTTCACTGGGGAAAAAGAGACGTTTCCTTACCTTACTTTTGAGAGTTGGTAGGGGTTTTCAATTTCTCAGTTTGGCAGTTTAATGTTGGGAAAGAATGTGTTTGTTTTGATCATGTGTGTTACCTACAATCACACCATGCAGTGGTGTACACAGTATTTTAGTTTTCTCAGAGGGACATGTCCCCAAAATACCCTTAATTTTGCACTATGCATGTAGTGTAGTATATGTATATGGGGGAGTTGAGGGGGTATGACACAACGCCCCCACCCTCTTACACCAAAGATGTTCAACAATATAAAATTGTCCGAATACAACTATCTCTTTAAAACTTAGTACTTCCCTGTATTATGATCGCTCAAACCTCAGTGCATTTGTTGCTTGTTGGAATTAGCCTTTGATAGATCTTTTTAAAATTTGGTGAAACTGTCATCATTTTGGTTCAGTTTGAGCTGCTGCACCATTGGTGCTCTAGTTTAATAATTGAAACAATATTTGGAATAACTACCTATGTTAGGGATCTTTATTTATCATTGTTATTTGGATGGACTGCTTAAACATTAGTCCAACACTTTGGACAAGACGGTGTTATGTATTTCCCTTTCTTAATCAGGTAATACCACTTTACAATCAATTGAAAGATTTCTATGAAAAAATGACATTTTTACAGTTATATACTAGTATGTTACCATTCAGGTAAGAATGGAGTCAAGTGATATTTAAAAACAAGTGTGTAGTGAGTTTTATTTAATGTTTATTGAGTTCTACTGTAATTATCCATTTGGAATGTTCATTGCAAATAGGAAGTAAAAGGCACATCATGGTTAATTCCAAAAACTGAAGGGATCAAATAAAACTAGGGAATTTTAGTTTTTGTTTGATGAATCTGTCCAGGTGATATAAAGGAACTGATATTGACACACTTTCATCAACCGAAGGCTTATTTTCTGTAATTTTAAGAAGATGAAACAAAAAAAAAAAGCTGTGATATTACACAGTTCTCTGCTATTACTATTTTTATGTACACCTACCTGAAGTCAAATTGGAACTTACAGGTAAATTTAGTTTGGGTTTGTCCCTGTATTGATTCTACTGAAGAACCTGTTTCTCATACCTTACTTTTAATTTTTTCTACTGGGTATAAGCATGTCACAACCTTCATTTCCTAGAGCTCTATCTTATCACCTCATGAGGATTCTTATTCACTCAGGTTACAAACAATGATACAACAGTGCCTACTCCTTAACTGCATTCTAGGTAATGGTTACATCAACATGCATGTTCATGTGCAATATAATATGCAAGAGCCAGATAAAGTTTGATGAAACCAGTTTGTGTCAATTAATAGTAACTGTATCTGTAAACATAATCTGTTTTGTGTGACATCACTAGGGTCATAACTGCCCAACCTTAGGCATTTGTTATTAGAGGGATAGAAAGTGAAAGAACTAGCAATTTTAACAAGATCAAATTGTCATGAATGGCTCAATAGTAAGATGTAAATCTCAGATGTACAACTCTAACAGGAAAAGCATTTAAAACTCCCAATTTTTAGCTATTATCCAACCATAAGCTGCACACAGCTTTTTGCTCACAATGATCCATGGATTGTGGGCTGTGTAGGGTTGTCAAGGAATGTGAGATCAAAGGTGATTCAGGGGTCATTTGGAACTATCGTTTGCAAACACGCTAAATGTTACTTGTCTGTCTCGAAGCAATGGCGCTTTTGAAATTAAGTGACATTAAACCTTTAGCAGTGGCATTTCGTGTGGTCTACAAGATTTTAAGGTCAAAGGCAATTTAAGTATATGTTCTGTGGAGCAAATTTTGCAAAACACTTGAACATGTTTTTGGCTTCAAAACTGCTAGTAGAGAACACAGACTTCTGCATTTCTGGTGACCTGGCTTGAGGTCATTTCTTATATGAGATACTGGACCATTGGTACTCTCGTTTTTTTATGTGTTAGTGCGCACAAACATTAACTTTACATGAAGTTGATATGGTGCTAAACTTTCATGTTCAGTGTGTGTTACTGTAGTCTGTATTGCAAACAATGTCATAAGATTTGTGTTTGCTCAAAACTTGAGTATACATATCCTGTTTGAGAAATGAAATGTGCCTGTTCTTATACTTTATTTTTATATTACATTTCTATACTTCAAAATGGCAATTAATTCTTTTAATATGAAGATAAATTTTCCTTAGAGTCAGTTATAGAAGTCACAGTTACAATACAATCATTTCATTAGTGACAATATGCGTCAAGTCTTTCATAATTTGTCTTTTTTGTATTTCAGTCTCCTGTAGTTATTGTGTATGTGTATTTTTTAAGTCTTTAAGGCCATGGCCAAATGGCAAACTCCATTCAAATACTAATGGCACCCACTGCCTTTGTTCTTGGTGCTCAGCATAGCAATGGAGTAGGGAAAACAAGCCAGTGAGCCACAACTGGCAAAAGGCGGTGGCCGGCCCGACTTAAACCATTTGGTTACAAACTGGCCCGTAAAACTTCATCTAACTAACTAAGCCTTCAAATACTCCTCAGCTAGAAATTTGCCCCAGAAGGGTCAGTAAGCTGAATACGCCATGCTGTTGGTGTATGTCATGGGTATTGTAGTTAAAGAGAAAAGACACA
>WURT03116425.1:0-11906 GCA_009936505.3 Holothuria glaberrima
GACCCCTGGTGACCTCAAATGACCTTTGACCTCCACCAAAAACAATAGGGTTCTTCTCTTCTATATGGGGTACCTACGCAACAAGTTTGAGCTTCAAAGAACTTTCCCTTCTTGAGATATGGCGTGCACAAGCAAAGTGTTACAAACACACACACACACATACACACACACACACACACATACACACGCCATCATGAATGCATAGGTTTCTCTTTCATCGAAACCAAAAAAGGGTTTTCAAGGCCGTCAGAATTAAGGAGGCGGCAGCGTACTTCTGCCCACCACATTTTTACTGGATGGGCTTTAGCCCCACCTCTTCCCCTCCCCCTGCCCTGCCTCCCACGCCTGTGACAGTCTTTGTGCTTTGTTCCTAAAGTCACTGCATCTTGTACTGAAACTTTTCTTAGTGTCATTAAGTGACTTGACCATATAAACCCTCTCCCTACAACACTATAATCACGAAAACAGCAATTTCTTTCCAGGTTATATAAACGTTTTGATTTCATATTGAGACAAAAGAAATGATTTTGAGTTGCACACAAAAAGTATAATTTTTGTGCAATACATTATTTTACAAGAACTGAAAAAATTTCAATATTTTATACCTCAGCTACGAAATACGTCACGAGTATGGGAGCTGGATGAATGAGATTCTTTTTCCACCTTCTGAGATGTCTGTTCGTGCAATTCTTGACGTAATTTTATGTTTAAAATAAGGGAGAAAAAAGAGCTTTCCATGATGTAGAAAAACGAAATAAAACAACGAAACAAGGAAGGAAGAGAGAGAGAAAATCATAGCTAGTAACACTTTATCATAAGAAAGGTGAAATAATGAAAAAGGAAACCAAGAAAAAATAAACAAGCATAAATGTGAGGGTAGAACTACTTCAATTAAAATACATACCACCACTAAACCACTAAAAACACTAAAACACTCCATCACGAAATATGACAAAAAAACAATGTACCTGACAACATCAAAAACTGCAACTAGTAAACTGAAACAACAAATTAATTTGACCTTTGATAATACAGAACTTGTCACTCTTAAAAAGACTACAATGCAAAAATAAACAATGCTCGTGAAGTATTTCAGTTAAATATGAAAGTGTACTTTAAGTCCTAAATTTCAAAAAAAAATCTTTCAAAGCTTGAAATATGCATCTAAATGGTCCAACTCCCATCTTCACAAGACATTCCTAGATATAAAATGTTGAAGCTTATTCACTCAATTTAAAATGGTAGATAGCTCAATAATTTGTGATGTCATTCTTTTACACATACTACTCAAATTACCATCTTTGTTTTTTTCGAAAGCCACTGCACCTTGTGCTAAAATGTGATCACTGTCTTGCTGTTATAAGGTGACTTGGCGGCATAAGTCCTCTCCACACAACATACTATGCAAGGGAACAGTAAATGTTTCAAGGTCAAATAAACATTTCAAAAGGAAGCAACAGCAGATACTGGGAGTTCTACATGAAAGATATCATAAATTATTGTGCAATCAACTTTTTCAAATTAAGTGAACAAATTTCAACATTTAATATCTCAGTAATGGAAAAGCCTATGAAAATGGGAGTTGGATAAATAAAATTCATTTTCAAACCTCTTAAATATACATTCCTATAATTCTGGACTTATGCAGATTGACCACCAACTGCGAAGCTTGCTTTATCTTGCGATTTTTAGTGCAAATTTTTTCCGCAAGGAATTGCATTGTAAATTGAGCTATAAAATTTGCAGCGAATCGTTATTCCTGCCATTGCCCACCGGCGGAAATATTCGCGAAATAGCTCACAGCTGAATTCAAGTACAGACACAAAAGATTTGAGACTGGCCTCTGCACAAGACTGACCATGCCTAAGCATACACGCTGTATTTTCCTGGGAACAATTGTGCCGACTTGCGCTTCATAGTGCTTCTTGCGTATGCTTGCAATATGCCTGCTCACTACTTGCGATGCATTGCGAAAGACTTTTAGCGCAGCCTGGCTTGCGATTTTTTGGGCCAGGTTCAAAAATATCACAACACCTTGCAATGCCATTTCGCATGGAAAATATGCGCAAACTTTCACAAGAACACTTGGCCACCGCTGCCCTACTTGCACTATTTCGGCTTCGCAAGCTGGCGCAAGCAGTTTCGCAAGTTAATGCAGTTGGTGGGCAATGGGCATTAAGGTCCACTTACATTCATGACCATAGCAATGCTAATATGATACATAGAGTTTTTCCAATTCAGCTGCTAGAAAAAATTGAGAATGTAAATGAAGATAGGAATGAAAACAAGAATTAATGTAGTAAAGTATGGTCGGAAAAATTATTAATTAACCAGAATGTAATAATGCATTGAGGTTGCGATGATTGTTTTATTCCAAATAATGCCATGTTATCCCATTTCTTTTAGTCACTGGTGAAATACTATCTTAAAGTGAAAAGCAACATACAGTTTTGCATTCATATTTGATCTTGGGAATTCTTGGGAAATTTTGCATTCTGACCTTTGGAAAACCCAGATGACAATCTTGTAAATTCTTGAATATTTTGTTTTGTGACCTGTGGTGACCTGATATGAAGGTTTCGGGAATGTCTGGGAAATTTTACTCTTGACCTGTGGTGACCTCTGGTAAAGATCTTGGGAACTCTTGGAAAATTTTCCTTTTCGACCTCTGGTGACACCAGAGATCTTGGTTTTCAGCGTCTGACCCCCGGTGACCCCAGGTGACCTTTGACCTCAAACAAAAAAAAATAGGGCCTTAGTCTCACCATAACACATCTGTATACTAAAAAATATAACTTATCCAAGCTTCCTACATCAAGATATGGTGTTAACAAGGTTTTCAGAGTTTGACCCCAGTAATCCCAAACAACCTTTGACCTTCATCAAAAACAATTAAGAGTTCTCTCTCTTACCGTAACACAACATACTAAGAATGAAATCTATCTAAGCTTCCTACCTTGAGATATTGTGTTCATGAGGTTTTCAGGGTTCAACCTCCGGTGACCCCAGATGACTTTTGACCTCCACCAAAAACAAAAGCATTCTGTAACTTACCATAACAGATCTACATACTAAGTATGAAAGCCAACCAAGCTTTCCACTACAATATATCGTAGTGACAAGGGTTTCAGAGTTTGAGCCTCTGTGACCCCAGATGACCTTTGACCCCACCAAAAACAATAGAGTTCTTCCTCTCATCCTGATGCATCTACATACTAAGTATGAAATCAATCCAAGTTTCTTAACTTGAGATATCCTGTTAACAAGGTTTACAGAGTTTGACCTCTGCTGCACCCCGGATGACCTTTGACCCCTGCCAAAAACAATAGAGTTCTTTCTCTTAACATAGCACCTCTACATACTAAGTATGATATCAATCCAAGCTTCCTAACTCAAGATATCCTGTTAACAAGGTTTTAAGAGTTTGACCCCCTGTGACCCCAGATGACCTTTGACTCTGCCAAAAACAACAGAGTTCTTCCTCTCATCCTAACGCATTTACATACGCCATCATGAACGCATAGGTTTCTCTTATCATCAAAACCAAAAGTGGCTATTTTATTGTAACAATGGGAAAAACTTAATAAATCTTGATGTGATATCCCTGAATGTCTCAAAAAGATGTATGCCTACATCTATCAAAACAACTCACAAAAGATGCCCATTTGATGGTAGTCTGCCAACATTTCTTCAAGAAAGTCCCACAGAGCTCATGGACAAATGATATAACCAGGCTGTTAAGTTGGACAGCGGCCCAAATGCATTTTGGGGGTCAAATGTTATTTCACCTGAGGTCTCCTGCTAAATGGACTAGTACCTCTGACAATAATTCAGAATGTCGAGGAGTATACCTTTGAAAAGTTTTAATATTCCCGATGCAAAAAGGTGAAGGTAAGGCATTAAGAGTACACTTATTTTAAGAAATATTTCCATCCCCATATTCAATACTTCAATTTGCAGTGGACTGTTGGTGAATTATGTAACGGTCATTGATGAAAATGTTATAACCACTATTCCCCAGTGTACTGACACAGCCACCTTGTGAGTACTTCCCTGTACCCTTTAACTTTTCTGGCTACCTCCACCAAGATGCACAGTATGAGGCATCAGTGTCCCTTCAAGATCCCAAACACTGACGAGTCCCTATATTTTCTACTGACATACTGCAATCCATGAGGACCATAGTTGTCATAATCGTTGAAGAAAGGTAATTCCAGAACAAAATCTTTGTAGTTACACAGTTGGTATATGAATGCCTCTGTGCCATTGCTTTCTGATTGGTTATCTGCATCAAGATAAATGGTTTGTATCAGTCGCTGGTAGTGTACAGGAATCTCTTCCATTTTATCCAAGTATTCTAACATCTTGTCATCTACTTCATACAGCTCTCCTTTGACTTGCTGTTGTAAAAAGTAAAAAAAGGCAATTATATAAAGTATATTTCTTAAATTGGTATTACCTGAAACTTATTTTGACACAGTTAAACCTGGGATATGTCTATGCCAGACATGACAATAGCCCCTTCCCCAAATATTTCTGATCCCATGATCTCCACCTGGCACTTCATTTCCATCTGGGAAAGGAAAATCTTTGACATTTGCCATTCCCTCAGATCCCTCCCCTAGAATGATGTTTGTAGACTGCAGTTTCCAATTACTGCACCCCAGTTTATGCAATTCCTTCCCTTTTAACCTTGGTCTTTGGATTCAATTGTTTTTTTTTTTTTCTTACAACTATTTTTCTCCCGCATTTAACATTTTTTGTACCTTTCAGCACTCATAAAGCACACTGAACAGCTTTTGTTGAAGTCTGCCCTATGAAAGACTTATTAGTTGCATCATTACCTATAAATTTGCCCAGCACTCAGCAGGGGTGGCACTAGGATTTGCCCGACAGGGGGGCTGGGTTCCCTGACGGTGGGTGGGGGCTGGGCTGGCTGAGCCCAATGTTTCGATGAAATGTTCTTGGAGACCGACTCCCGTCAGCATACCTGCACTATCCGAATTTTCAGAGACCTTTTTTTTTTAGCTTTTTTTCAAAACAAAAAAAATTGAGGTTCCTGCTCCCCGACGACACCCATTTTCCTGCCGGGGGGGCTGCCCCCCTGGCACTCAGTAAATTTTGGGAACATCCCTGTTAAGCCTGGCATAATGGCAGTCAAATAGCAACCACTATGATTTTCAATAGAAGAGGTATTACTGTATTCCACTACAACAATCACAAAGTTATGTACAAACTTCCATCTTTTTTCATTTGCACTAGCAATATATAAAGTATAAAATATCATTTGGCACAGATTACTTGACAAAAACTGCATGCTTTAATATAATCTAGTGGTTTCCAACTGTGGAATCCTCCCCCCCCCCACTACTACACTAACAGGAACGGGATCTGGGAGGATAAACAGGGGCATCTACAACCCCTAGTTGTCAATGATTTGATTTTGCAATTGCTTCCACTGTGCAGCATGAATAGAAATTCCTCATAGAGTTTTTGGTTTAGATGAAGTCGTACTATACAGGTGTATGAATGTGTGTTTGTGTTTATGCATGTACAGTATGTGTGACACTTAAAGTATGCTATGACAGGAATAAGGAATACTACACCTGTCTCTGTATAGATACACCTACTGAGTGGAAGACCAAATTCGTTTTGGTGGAGGTCTAAGGTCAAGCAATGTCATCAGACATCAAGACCTGAAACCTTTGTAAAAAAAATCTCCTGGTAGAAGGATGCCCCCACACTAGGATGCCCCCACACTAACTGTTTAGAATAACTCTGAGGTCACCAGTGGTCAAAAATTGAAAAATGCTTACACCAAATATTTTGTGTGTGGTAGGAAGCATTGACACTTCACTTACTAGTTATGTGGATGAGTCATATTTAGTGCAAGAACCATTTTTTGGTAAAGGGTCATCTGAGTTTACCAAATATCAAACTCCACCTGGACATACACTAAACTACAAGTGCACACAAAAAGGCTCAAAAGGTGTAGCATGGATTCTGTGATTTACATGTCACGGTTTATACTGAGATGGAACAGGCCTTAATCTTGAAGTAACTCAAACAACAGAACAATCCTACAGGTAATTCAAGGAAAGGATTGGTACTTGGGATATGCTCCTACAGCTAAGAATGTGACACTGATACCCTGTATACTGGGTTCCCATATTTTTGTGTGTCCCGTATTTTCGTGCAGTACACGCCTACATCATTAGGCTTCATCTATTTTAGGCTAGCCTAACTGCACAAAAATAGGAGTCTCCATCCTAGAAGTCTGAGACCACACACTTTGAAGTAAAATCATAGATCATGTCAAATGTCAGCTACGAGAAAGAAAAAAAAAAACCCATAAAGCACTATTGGAAATGCATTCACAACATGCTACTGAGCCATTTTTGCCTTCAACTCTGGCAAACCAAAAAAATTGCCTACTGTAAGCTTTTAAAATACAAATTCATTTTAATACAACTAGGGGAGCTTACAAGGCTTACAAGCCTCCTGGCTTGTTAGCCTTTGATATCCAAACTGAGTTTACACACACTACATTGTAATATTACTGTACAATACCTCTCCTAAACCCTGTTTGTTCACACAGTATGGAATGTTGAATGGTCCAGCAATGACCAGTGGAAACCTGAATTTGGTTACTCCTTCACCTTGGAATGTTGCCTTTCCAATGGTTTGGTCCGTTATAACATGATAATTGGGTTGACCTCTTTTGAGAGTGCCATATACAAAGACTTTGTGCAGCTTTGAAGACATTCTAATGGAATTAAGTGACCTACACTTCCTGGAACTAGGAAGAAGAGAAAACAAAAACTTAGTTAATCCTAGGGATACTTTCAAATTTTGGTAAGGTATAACAGAACGTATGAAATGAGACTCCTGATTTTTGTGTTCATAAAAACTGTACGAAAATTGACTTACAAAAGGCCGGGAGTTTTTTCAACATTTGTTTTGACCTTCAAAAGTAAACAAATGTGAAGACACTGATGACAACTGATAGTAAGGTTTGGGAATGAGCACTTCAATTGCTTCTCATGAACAACTCACTCATAGATATAATTTTTGTAAAAATACCTCACAATCACGCAAGTATTTTTTTTTCTAATTTGAAGAAAATATGCAGCCTCCTCAAAACTTTGAAACACAACTTGGACCAGTCAAATGTTGTTTTACCTCTTTCACAACTATTTAACCTCCAAGTTGCAGAAAAAAGTGACAGCATATATCTCATAAATTCAATAAGGTCATGTTATTATCTTAATTGTTGTCTTACTGTGTAAAATAACCATTCCTTCATGACAAGTTACATAATTATTTAAAACAAACAGAATACCATATAGCTTACTGGGTTATGCAAACCATGAAGTGACAATGGCTGCCTATCAGTTTTGAGACAAAAGGACTTACCATCTAGAGATAAGTTGCAAAACTTTGGGGTTTTCTGAGTTCAAATCTTGACTCAAACTGAAAACATATGCCCTTTACTTTATAACGACAAAAAGACTTCCTTTTTAGGAGAGAAGGTGCATTAATCTCAGGTCATGTTACTGCAAATTCTAGATGTCTATGAGCACAGTGAATTCAATGTTACCACTTTAGCCTATTCAGATTTACCCACTTATCATTTTTTTTTCCTTCTTCGTTTGAGAAGGGAGGTTGGTGGGGAGGGGGGATGTTAGTTTCAAAGTGGCAGTATGACAATACAGTTCCTTACTTGAGTCAGACAATGTAAGTGCCTCTCACCTTCTAGTATGACTTAAAAAACTGACTTTTTCTTGGGCAGGGTATTTGTGATGCATTCTGCAGGGACAGTAAGTATATATTACACAAGTCTTCTGAGTCACAGTGAATGAGCGCCACTTTTTACGAAATATTTCCTTGTAACAAGTTTTCTACTGCGAATGCCAGATACCTGGAACATACAACACATTGCGGACTTAGTCAAGACCTTTTGAAAGGGTTTTTTAACAAGTGTTGGAAGAGTGCTGCATCAACAAATGATGTGATTGAAAATGCTTTGTGAGGTTTGTACTAGGCATTAGAGAGCAAAAATCAGCCTTGGAAGCTTTTAGTTTTGGGGGGAGAAAAGACCAGCCTTTGCAGTAGTAGTCAATTGTAGCAAACAGTGCTGAGGATGCCTTAGACCTTACCTACAGCCTAAGCCTAAATATTACAGTACCATAATTATGGACTGAAAATGTAAATCATCACTACTTGCACAATACTAAATGAAACTAGGATGAAAAAACTGACAAGATATGGGAAAAGGGAGTAAATGCTCATTCTCAGTTGTATGTTATAAATGCCTAGCCTTATGATGATTAGAACAGTGACTGTACAGGTAAGCTTCCTCTTGTGTAATCAATATACTTGTCAGTACTGAACTGATCTGTTGCAAATAGTCCTCACATAACTTCCAAATTTCATGGTTTTAGGTATCATGTCAGGCAAAATTTTCAGACCTCAGGGTAATACATAACAGATATACAACACTAAACCACACAGTAGTAGATACTGTAGTAAGGGTCCACCTAATGATGGCCAGTAATAGACAGAGACCAACAGGGGGCAGTGGACTGTTAGCACTAGGTCTCAGAATTTAGGGGACTCCCAAAAAAGGATTTTGGGTGGGATTTTGCTTGTAAGAGGAGGATTTCAATAAGTTGCAAACTTGCAACATAAAAAGTCCACTTTTCCTGACAGGTTTTTCAAACAGGTGCCGGAAATTTACGCACACAATATTAAAACAGGTGGCTGTTAATTCTCATTTCATAGGCTCTTTAAAGGTACGTGCGTACGTACGTGCTCAACGGCATACGTGCATGTGTATGATGAGTATAAGATGCTTAGCATGCAGTACAGTAAGTGACTTTAGTTAACAATTAGTGCAGTGCTAGTGTGAGCTGGGGACTGCGCGTGTTGGAACCTTGTACGTGTGTACTGTGATGTGTAGGGATGAGCCGGGGATAGTGCTGGAACTTGGAAGTGAGCTGGGCCTAGGGTACCTAGGCCTAGTTCTAGTTCTCACATAAACTTTGTTCCCTGAACGAGGCCTAGGCTATTGCTGTACAAATTTTTTCCCACAAAAGATCCCTGAGAGATCCAGCGTCTGCATGCGTTGCTTCAGTGAATGTTGCTACGTACGCGTATGCACGTGTATGAACGTAACCATAGCTATGGACTATGTCACAATTGGATAGCAATGCATGCTATATAGCACACAATAGTGTGAACGTTCTAGTAACAAGATTTAGCCTAAGCAGTTTGATAGAACGTCTAAAAAACAAAAGAGCATTACATGTGAAAATCACAATTTTTGGGCACTGTATGCACGTATTCTTAGCAAGAAGGATCTGAAACATATAGTCGACCCATACAGGTCAATAACCTAGGAGTATTTGTGAATTTTATGAAGGTTGAGACCAGCAAAATATTTGACCATGCAGTCCCCCAATTTTGTGAACAGGAAAATTGCTGACCTAGTATATATGGGAAGCCACAAAGCGACCCCATATACTAGGTCAGCAGACTGCGGACTAGGCTGGGCCTAGTGCTAGTGCGCAGTGCCAGGTCTGCAAATATGCATTCCAAACAAAATTCCTAACCTGTCAATCGGAATGGAGGTCAATTCCGAGTTTGACAGCTATTGATGACCTTGAAAAGGCACTTTGATTTTTCACTGTGCGAGTAAGAGATCAAAACTGCATGTTCGCACGGTGATTTTCCACGGTGCGAATAGCCACGACGTTATTCTATTTCGCGCAACGGCTCCATCCAGAAGTCGAAAGCATAGCCTAATTAGTTAGGCCTAGGGCCTAACTTAGGCCAAGGCCTCACAATAACGTTAGGCCTAGTTCAGATTCATTTCGCATGGGCCTCGAATCTCCTGATGACTTTGGAACTGGTATCGGCCCAAGCTCACTGAACTTTCATTATCAACTTACTTTACACAGTTGCAATTTCCTACCTTCACAATTCCGTCCTGAGTTTTCTGTGATTGACAAGCACTACGTCACTCGTGTACTGCGCTGTAAGTAACTACTATGGCACATGCAATGTAGAGTCTATCTAGGCCACTGATCTAGGCCTAGGTCCAGTGTTGATTGTAACGATCATTATTGTAAGGGGAGCGCTAACGCACTGCATCCAGGAAATTGAGCTTGAAATAGCAACTGGTGCTTCGCTGCAAGTTCAGAGGAGAGCCACTCGCCTTCAATACCTCAGAAATCTACTTTATCATCTTAGACATCTCGGGCTAACCACCCTGAAGTTGAGAAATGTTAGTGGGGACATACTCTAGATTTACAAATTTCTTTCTGACAGGAATCCTTTGTTAGCTTGTAGTTATTGAAAGGTTCAAAGTAATTCTCGGGTTCGAGGTCATTGTAAGAAGTTAGTGAATCCTTTCGCAAGGCTAGACATTAGGAAGTTCAGCTTCTCTCATGCATAGAGTTATCAATGAGTGGAAAACAGGGGCGCAGGTCGAGTTTCAAAAGTGGGGGTGGGGGGACAAACTACTAGTTCGTTGATTTGTTTCATCGCTGTGAAGGTGTATTTATAAAGTGATTGTAAACACTAAAACGGTGTTTGGACTGTAAACGTAGTCTTACAAGGTGGGGTCTGAGGGCAGCCCGACTATAGAGCAAAAAGAAAGTCGATTTCAGCCCACTAGCACTTTCATATTCAGGACATATTCATGAGCATCAGATTCAGCCACCTACCTGCTAGCCCAGAGCCGCGGGGGTGTGAGGGTGTCATCCCCCAATATTTGGTCGCCGTCGGCAAATTTTCGGTCTGTCGGCAAAAAGGGGAGAGGGGAAGGAAAAAATGAGGAAAAGAGGAGAGGAGGAAAAGAAGAGGGAAGAAGGGAAGAGAAAGGGGAAGGAAGGGAAGAGAAAGGGGAAGGAAGGGAGTGAAAGGGAAGACGGAGAATGGAAAGAAAAAAACAAAGAGAAAGAGGGAACGGGAACGCGCGGCCAGTCTGTTATCGGCTATTTCCATTTTCGGCTCTTCATCTATTTGGCCCATTCAAGTTGAAGGCCCGTCGGCAAATTCATCATGCATGTAACGGGCGTATCAACGACCGTTGATGTAATTGGACGAGTGACCGAGTCCGTCGGCAACTCTGGGAAAGAAAGGGAATTTGAGGCTTCCGTATGGACGCGCTTTTTCGGTTCATATAACCAG
This sequence comes from Holothuria glaberrima, assembly GCA_009936505.3. Classification (NCBI taxonomy): domain Eukaryota; kingdom Metazoa; phylum Echinodermata; class Holothuroidea; order Aspidochirotida; family Holothuriidae; genus Holothuria; species Holothuria glaberrima. Next base: position 11,197 of record WURT03116425.1, read on the forward strand.
TGTTTTAGCCAGCCCTATTTGTGGGACAATGTCCCAGTAACGGCGACAAATGTCGCACAAAAAAATCTGATAAGCAAATTCTACGCGGGTGTAAATTTTGACAGAATCAGCCATACCAGAATAATTTTGCCAGTAACTTGCTGCCAGCATATCCTATGTGTCTGCTTTAACTGCGACAGGACTTCCTAATTCACAAGCCTTTATTTTAACCTCCCAGCCCCACTACCCTGCTTTCATTTCGAAGTTCAGAAAGTAGACTGATTCCGTGCACATTACGTCCGCTGGGCAATATTTTTATGTAATAAAATTAATATTTATAACCAAGATTTTTTGGTTCCTCATTTGGGGTAGAAATACACTCAAATATGGCACCATTTGCCAAATTAGACACCTTTCAAATTCCAAAAATTTTCCAAAGGGGAGAGGGACACTCCCTCCCTCCCCTCCCCAGGCAGGCGATCACACGACATACTGCATGGCCACCTAGAGAAATCCTGGATACGCCACTGGAATGCATCCTGGCCTTCGAAGCATATTTTGAACGCTAATGTTAAGATTCTGAACACTTTTCTCCATTTTTGAACGTCGGACGCCTATTTGAAGATTAACCGTATTTGAAACGCCTGACGAGTCTAGTGTTCAAATGTTGAACGCATAGTGTTCAAATGTTGAACGCATAGTGTTCAAATGTTGAACGCATAGTGTTCAAA
>WURT03116436.1:0-11906 GCA_009936505.3 Holothuria glaberrima
TATTTGGAAGAAATACTTATGTGAGGGATCTTTATTTATCTTTATTATTCGGATGGACTGCTTAAACATTATTCCAATATAATTCGGACAAGGCTGTGTTATATATTTCCCTTTTCTTAAATAGGTAATGCCCCTTTAATTTAATGATTGTGTATGTGACGTGATTGCAAACGCTCGTATGAACTGTCACCCAGCTACTTTGGAGACCTGTTTATGTTTCAGTAATTACATTTTGAAGACTCCTTTGCTATATGCGAGGTTCTTTCAGTAGAATTTTACGGCAAGGTAATTGTTTATCTGTTGCACTTCTATTGGCATGTGTGCTGTTTGCAGATTAACAATAATCTAATAGACATATGCATGATATGTCAGGAAGTTTGCTCACAAGAGAAAATGAAGAATAGAACAACATTGCTAGCTTGAATATAATAAGTGAATATAATGAAAGTTTACGTCAAGTTCTGTCTATATCTTTGTTTAATGACTGGCTGGTGATACCTGTGAAAGTAAGCAGTCTTAATCATTTGATGCCTCAACGTTATAAACTTCGTATATTTTGAAAGTTGTTACCTAATTTGTGTTGCAATGATCAGCAGGATTTCGTGCTTGCTGCTATATACAATGCCAATCCGTGAGAGGATTTGTGAGCCAAACTGCGGAAAGCTGTTACTGCCTTTCCATCTTCTCGTTATAATTATCATTGTAGCAGGAAAATTCTCGGATAAAAGTGACGATTCGACTACGATCTTTGCAGATGTCATTGCTTCGGACTCTTTGGTACTTTACTGCAAACATGTTGCAGAGAAGGAAGATTTCTGGAGAAATGACGAAGGTGTAATGAACGTTGGAAGAAAGTTAGTTAGCGAAGAAATGGAGAAAAGATTTGTGTTGCTTTATAACTTTTCCCTTTTCATCGAATCTATTTCATTATATCATCAAGGGATGTATTATTGTGGTAACAGCACAACAACGTTAAGAACCTTTTTGGTGAACGTTAAAGGTTTGTTAACTTGGTGTAAAGTTTCAATATCTACTTAATGAAAGATATGTTGTCTCTGTTAGTTGCGATACCTACAGATATTTCTACAAATAAAAAACCGTTGTTGAACTTGTAAACATACGTAAGTCGATACGCACTCGCTGGCGATGCCATACATAAATGAGACAGCTTATATTAAAGCAAAATAGACCAACAAAATGGACAGTAGTACAATCCACAATACAAAAAATGTAATTAATCCCATTTTCCTTGCTTAGCAAACCAGAGAAACATACTTTGCCTACAGGAAAGAGAAAAACTATGTGAAAGAATCGTCATTTGTCAATGCTTTTTTTTGTACGTTTCTTGGCTCTTTGGGGTGGGGATAATTAAAGAAACCATACTAAGCTATCTTTCCTTTGTGATAAGATATCCACCTTTTACAGAAGGTGGAGTAAGTAAACAGTTTTATTAAGAGCAATTTGCGTTGTGAATTTACCAGTGTGTCCCATGAATTAATTTGCAACGTGGCAAAATGAGATCATGAAGTGACAAACAGGAGCAGGTCAGAAAGATGATGACCTCGATATCATGGACACACTGCTTTGACCAAAATCATAAATCTCACATAATGTGTAAAATATGCCAACATACACATCGTTCGAAGTATGAATCTCACTAGAAGTAATGGAAAGAGTTGATTTGCATTAACCACATGCTAATTTGTGGTAAGTTTTGTCATCAAAAGTGATTTATGCTTCGAGAAATTAATAATATATCCATTGAAAAACACTTGTTATTGGATTAAACATAAACTAACATATAATTAAATGGATACATTACGACAAAAATTATCATTTATATCTTTTTTGTGAAAATTGTCTTAAAGCATTGTGCGTTCTTTGAAATTATAGTACTATGTTTTGAACAGATATAAGATATTATTATCATGGCCGACCGTCATTTTTATTCAAGAATAGTATCAAATATTGTAAATTTATCTGTAAAGAGGATTTATTTTCAAGTCATAAAGTCCTTTTTGAAATAAACTGATATAGTTTTATTACTTACGCTAAGCGCTCTCCTGCCGGGATCAATCTTTTCGTTATCCATGCATTGTGGTATCAACGGTTTCTTTCATCATGGAAACAACACCAAAGAGAGTAAACTTTAATCCCCATATTTTCAAGTAAAGAACCCGCTTAAGGCACGCAGTTTGTTTACAAAATTGAGGACCTCTCAGTCTTTTGTTACAAAAGAACTTGAATCAACTAGTGTGTTTATGGTAAGATCCCACAGACTCAAAGATGCTGTTATAAATATTTATTCACCTAAAATGCGTGACCATTTATTGAAAAAGGTATATCGCTCTTTCACAAATGGTAGCCTACATACTTAAGATACATTGCTATTATACTTTGGATGGAAACCGTGGCTAGTTAAGAAGAAACTCATTTAACCCATCAAGTATATATATATATATATATATATATATATATATATATAGGTAGATGGCGTTTAGGGTTAGGGTCAGCATTCGCCTTGGTTCGAGTCCTGCTTGAGGCTAAGTTTTCCATTCATTTCTATTATCTTCTTTCAGTATAAAGCAAGTGCCTATGTTTGAGGAAAATGGCCTAAGGTCTTTGAGCGACTACTTCATACAGCGTTGACTGACTCATTCATATAAAGTCGGTAGTTCTATCTACCTACAAAATATTACACTGGACGCGTTCCTATGACGTAACAATAGAAAACTTAACCCAACAGAATTTAAGCTCAGTTGACCGCGTTCTGATTCATAGGCCTCAGTGGTCAGAGCATTCGCCTTGTGTGCGAGAGGTCGCAGGTTCGAATCCTGCTTGAGGCTAAGTTTTCCATTCATTTCTAACATCCTCTTTCAGTATAAGGTAAGTGCCTATGTTTGAGGAAAATGGAGGTCTTTGGGTGACTGACTCACTCATATCTATATATATATATATATATAACGTGTGTGTATGTGGGTGTTTGTAAATGAACAAAATATGCTAGATTTCATCATATTACCGTGGCAATTTCAACATATTGAGCAGTGCAACATGGAACTTTTGTTACCATATTATCACTATTACTTACTTGACTTCAAAGCAGGACCAACGCTAAAAAATAAAGAAATACTTTTACTGTTAATGGTATAGTGTAATGGTGCAGGCCTAGATATGTTTCTGCTTCCAAAAAGAGGTTTCTGTGCAAGACATTTGCTTTACCTTTGAACCTATATATACAGTGTATTATGTGTTCATTAACGGAAATAAAGTTTTTCCTTCAAAAAAAAAAAAAAAAAATAAAGAAATACTTTCAACTTTCATTAAATAACCATCAACGTCGTTTTTCATTTCATATTTTGCAATCCAAATTTTACAGTATTTGCACCCTTAATAAAAATAATGCATATAATGTTAAAATTATGATACCTTAAGAACACAATGGAAGCCTGTTTTTTTTTAGGAAAAAAAAACAGAAAAATAATCCAAAGCGTTACGAAAGAATCTTATATTTCTTTCGCATCATTGCATTCTATGTGCATCATCAGTTAAAGAATTGAGTCCTCCTATAAAACCTCCGTTGGAATTATTTCAATATCTTTTACGGTTCTCAAAACATACGTCTTCAAATTTGGATAGTTTCTGAAGTAACTCATTGCCTGGGCAAAAATAATGATGTGGAGTGTTGCACAGTGTTAAAATTTCTTTTGTTAACCCTGTAAAAGAAATCTCTTAATCACTGATCAGATAGTTAACAGTTTGGTAACTAATATCAATATTTCTCCAGGAAACAATTTTAGCTTTCGTAATGAGCCCCTCGGGGATACCAATGCTACCAGTGTCCTTGAAATTAAGGTTGAAAAAACAAAGGCTAACATCAGCCATATATGGTATGACCATCTTTAGATGTCACTAATTCGCATATACAGCTCGTGTTTATTCATGCTATAACTGAGAAGAAGAAATTACCCTGTAAAATGGTCAATATTTAATGCATTTATAATGGAAATTGCAGCTATTTTCTGGATTTTTAATGCTCTCAAATATCCAACTATGTAATTTTCACGTCACCGGACCTTTAAAGCATGAAGAAAAGTAAGTGCGAGTAGAGTTAAATGACAGAATATTGTTCTTACGTATATTTGATAGGGATATTTTCTTGGGTATGTTTTTCCTTTGAGAGTAACAGGAAAAACAGAAAAGAAAACGAAAAAGCAGATAGGAAAAAGAGAAACAAAAACAAACATTAAAGGGAAAAAAGAAAGGTAATACAAGAAAGAAAACAAGGAAGTACTCGAAAAAGTGATAAAACTATTGTCCAATAAGCATTTATACTACCAACCCGTGCTTCTACAAGCATGATGATAGTGTATAATAAAAATGCTAGTCCTATGTAAATTGTCCATAAAACTGCTGACCTTTCACATAAATTCAGCAGCGACAGCATACAAGGAAGAAATGCACGTATCCCAGAACTTTTGTCGACCAAGTATGTAAAATAGCAAAGAACGTCTACTTTAAAAATATCTGTAGGGAGAAGGGTTATTTCTTTTCGAATGGACAGTTGATGTAGCACATTTTAACTCTGTGTTTGTTATCTCGCAAATTGTTTGCAACATACCAAAATGTTTGCGCGCTTTCGCCTTCAGTTGACCCTTTGTTAATATACACATCCCTGGTTGGGAAACTCGGCGAACTGCAGTGATCATGTTGAGATTCCGATTTTCAGTAGTCACATGACGCGGACCGTACACAAGGCTGGTTGAGGAGCTAAACACGTACTAGTACAAGGGGTGACATACACCACTAACATCGTAAGAGACTATCCACTATCCACTACCTACCTCCGAAATAGTACTTCAATGGCCTTACGGTCATGCTCATTTCCTCGGAAGACTCTTGTTAACCATGGTCAAACGGTAATAATGAAAAGTTGTTGCAAAGGTTTGGTTAGGTTACTTTTCTTAAAACCTCCAAACACCGAACGGTATTTGAGGCTAGAGTTACCACTATAGTTAGTATACTACTATACTTACTACTGATAAAGCCTCTTCATTGTCAATTTGAGAACGACTCCCTTTCCTCCAGAAGAGTGGAATTCCTTTGATTATGTCAGGTATTATATCAGGTATTGTATAGCATTATTGGGTATTTTTCCCTAAAATATAACAGTTCAACGATTTGGTAGCGTGAGATGGTACACCGCCTACCCCCTTTCACTCTCCCAACCATGGATGTGTATATTAACTATGGTTGAACAACCCCTTGCCTCGTGACTTAGGTGTGACTACGAAAGTGCATTTTCATTGCAGTTTGTCCTTTCCCGGTTTTCCTTCTAATGTGAGGAGGACAAATTTGAAAAAAATTGAAATCTCACCTTTTTTGAGGGGCATTTTAAGCTGAGTCTTGCCTTCAAATGAGACATACTTTGCTAAACAATTAAAAATCTAAGTACAGAGCCTGTTTGCATTTTTAATTATGAAACATTGCTCCTAATAAAAGTTTCAACGCTCTTCTCTTTCAAGTATGCACGATTCATGCCGGATATTCATTATCAAGACAATGATACATGAAATTACTCGCTGTATATTGTTAGTATGCTCCCTTTAAACAATCTGCAGCAAAGCAATACAACGCTTGAAATATCCTGGAAAATTATGGGAAACTATGGAGGAATGTAGAGAGTTATGAACTTTCTTTCCTTTTTTGCAAAACAATGTGTGTTTTTAATAAACAGTTGACATACATTTCCAACGTTTCATACATTGACCTGCATTACCATAGATTGCCTTAGTAGGTTAGTTAGTTAGATGAGGTTTTACGGCTCAGATTCTAACCAATTGGTTTAAGTCGGGCCGGCCAAGGGCCTTTTTCCAGTTGTGGCTCACTGGCTTGTTTTCCCTTCTCCATTGCCTTCGTAGGAGATATATTTAGCTAAACAAGATGATGCAATATGATGAAAATCAAAGATACGTGTTGACACAAGTGACATTTAGAACGCAAAATGATCATATGTGTGTAATGACCTGTTTGCTGGTGAGTGTCACGGGAAACGACGAAGTGTCAAAAGTGTGGCCGTATTCCATCCTGATTATTGATTGTCTGATGTAGACTTGGGGACCCGTCTGCTTAGCACACGGTAGATTTCATTTAAAGGTAGATGAATTCTGTCCTCAGCCTAACTTCCTGTAAATAATTGGAGTTGCCGCTCAAGTTCCCAAGATAAGGAGGAAGGAAATCCGGGTCTCTAGATTTGTTCTTGATTTATGATTTCTATCATTTAACTGCGGACATAAACTCAAGCTCCAACTCTGACTCTATCCACAAAGTGAGCAATTTTTTGTATTAGGACTTTAAAGTTGGGAAGATTGAAAACCGGATTCTCACATTAAAGGACTACACAAAGCAGATGCATGACTACAGACATTATCTAGATTACTGTGGGTTTAGTGAAGTTTAAATCTCATGGATGCACTGTTGCAATCAGGTGCGGTTTAAGGGGTAGCCACCCCTTTTGTTGCGATTAAATGAAAAAAGAAATACAAGGAAAACGAGAGGAGAAAAAACGAGCAAACACTCAACAAAATTGTCTAAAATCGTATTCAAAACATTTTTTCGGTAGTGGTGGGGTGGAGCTGCTTGTTGAAATCCCCTCTGTTAAACATCTATTAAAGTGACTGACGACGGGAGGAGGAGTACAAAGTGCCAAACTAATGAATGGGTGCAATAAAGCTATTATAAAGATCTATAGCCGTGAATATAATGATGTATATTCTGGAAGTGCGGCTAGCTGCATTGAACTGTAGTACCAAATTTATGTTAGACAGTGGAAATTCTGCAAACTAGGGGGATTCAGATACCAGTTTGGTCATACAGGCCTCCTAGGATGTTAGGTGTTCAAGGGGATGTGCTACTGTGCCCAATGGCCCCGCTTAAGCGGGGTGGGAGACGTGTCCCCCTTCAAACGATTTCCAAAATTTTCCGGAAATTTTTAAAATTAACCTAAAAGGCGTGTAAGTCATAGTTCTTTAAAGTGAGGTAGGGTGTGGTTTGGATTGAGTAATGGAGTTGTGTTAACTTTTATCTGTCATAAATCATTTGAAACTATCACAATTTTCGCAATTTCTTCGCAATCTGTCTTAATATTCTCGAACCAAGAGAGCTTTTAGAATCATGCATGCTGGCATATCACCAATACGGTCTCAAATGTATTTGCATTATTCATCGGTGAGGGTGCTATAATTAGGCCAATTGCTTGTGAGCATAGACGTAATTTCAGAGGAGCACGGTATTGAAACAATGTGAAGCAAGGGATTTCTTTTTGCCTTTCTCTACTCTTAGTATATATTTTATGAAAACTGAGCACTTTAATGAACTACCAGGGAGCAAAAGTCACATTCTCATTGGTAGATACATGTTTTTGGCGGGGGGGGGGGGGGGGGTGGTAATGACAATGTCTCGGAACAAAGTCTCCGTGCAGCTTCCTTGTCAAAGGAGTCATTTTTAATGCAAACTTCTGGAGCACCTCGCCATTCGTCATGATTGTTACTGTTTATCCTATGATCATTATTAGTGCAATGCCTTACTGTCAAATATTACTCTGACTAAAATTGACGAAATTTTGAGGAAAAATTCCAAACTTAGTAGGGACTTGGGGAGGGGGATCATAGAACAATCTAACACAATGAGTAGTCTATGGTACCGGGTAACACCTGTCAGCTTTGTAACATTATGTGAAAGTTTGGAAGTTTGTATTTGTCGTAAGACATTTTTTAAAGCTTATTCACGGTGTGCTTCACCCACACCCGTTTTTAGTAGATAGTGAATGTTGTGTTATTAACATACTCCCGAATCCACCACCCTTTGGCTGTTCCTCTCCCACTTCTCGCTCACTCCTTATTACACCCTGATTGTCATTTTGTGATTGATTCAGAGCTTTACTATGCCGGTCTTATGGTACCAGCCTTGGAGGGGTCCTATACCACATCAAAAAATAACTAAATAATGAGAGGTTCTAAACTTTATGGATTTAAAGTTTTGCCAATGACAGCACCATCTTGTAGCCTTCTTAAACCATCTCATGTTAGCAAAAATTTTGCAGGGAGGCACTCTCTCATCCCTTTACCACACAACCCAAGATAAGAACAATTCACTAAATATTAAAAAAGTTTAACATATAACAAGTTCGCCCAGGACTGCACGCCCGCTGAACATGACAAACGAAAGATCTAGGTTGCAAACTTTCGTCGGCGACCATCTACAAGCTTTGAACCGACTCTCCGGTTTTATGTGGGGTGGAATTACGACAACTTCTGTTATGCCTCTCCAATTACCAACTTCTAGTGGCGTTACTGATCGTGGGGACTACTGTGCCCATCCCCGAGAGCAACGTTTTTGCCAAAACCGCACTAGCAAAAACCAGTGACGACAACAAGTATTGCAAGCAAGTGTAAATATGCAGCAACAACGTTAATAACTAACTTGCGAAAAGGAGGAATTCTTCCGCCTTCTACAAGTGTTGAAAAGATAAACTTATTTGAAGAAAAGTAGTTGATAACAGATTATAAAGCATTGATAAGAAAGGCTACGTATCTTCCTGACACACTCGTTTTGGTTGGGAAATTTAATTGCCTCAAATTACTGACTGAATATTATCTTTACCATGAAAAATAATGTTTTCAAAGGACAATTTCGGTGCACTACGCGCTTTACTCCCCATACCCGACTAAACTTAAAACGAAAAAAAAAAACACTCATTGAGGCGGAAAGCCATTTCTAAATTAACTATAGTGAATGTATACATACATATTGCGCTTAAATGCTGTAGTCCAAATGTTGAGATTAACTCGGATTCGCCATGGACCTCACCAGGTGCCCAAGCTTAAAGTAAATGACCTGAACTGACATCAAATTTCATAAAACATGAAAACGTATAGAATCCCCTTAAACAAGCAACTGGAGCCGATTTCACCGGTCCTGATGTTCCATGTTGCGAGAGCTTCCGCTGCCTGGCCCTTGGACCCTCACTGGGGATCTTCCCTAGACCTCCCAATGGGCCCTATCGTTGCGCGCTCGTGTTGTACCTTCAAGCGCTTGGTTGCAACATGGAAACACTTACAATTCGGAGTTTAATAGGCTCTCTGTGTCACTGTGAAATACTAACAACGAGAAACTTGTAGGTGCTTTTCTCATCGGAAAGTAGTATGTTTATTATTGAAGCCAAATGAAGATAACTTTCTGTTTAGATTATCCCTGAACAACAATCCACTTCGCTTTTGCCGCATGTTTATATAAACTTTCCCCTAATTGTTACATTTTAGAAAATCTGGGGGTAACAGTATTTCATCTCTTTCAAAACATATGGATTTCCATCCATTCCAGAGTAAGGAGCCCGGGACAGTTGTATAGTCAAGTTAATTCGACAGTACGTTTCCTTTGTCCTGACTGAAGTGAAAATTTAGCTTATTTCTTGGAGGAAAGACGCTAACGTATCTTATTCTTCCTCCTTCTCGCTAATACCACGTGACAAGTAGATATAGAAAGAGCGTTATGGTCTAATTTCCGTATAACGGTTAACAAAATTTTGCACAATTAAGTAGCATCAATACATGACACTACAGTATGCTGCACTTAACAAAGGATGGACTTTCATTTGACAGCGCATTTTCCGTTTCAAGTATTTTCCCCCACTTCTTGCCATCGTACTCAAACTACTGAGCATGCCTCATGGTACAAAGGAAAATAATAATCATGCAATGTCATTGTCCAGTCGCTGACTGTTGTTTAACGAAAGTTGAAGGAACTATTACCTTCTAGTTGTTTATGACACAAGCGAATGATTGATATTAAAACGTCCTGATTTAAATATAAACACGTGAATGCCATTAAATAGCTTTCTAATTCACTTTTCCTCTCTGCATCTTTTAGTCGATTTTCACGGTGCTTGCAAAAACAATAGTACAGTGTCTTAAGGTTAAATCAATTTAGTTATCGCTGTGCGTGACAGGATATGGAGTACGCATTTCCTGATAAACTGTTTCAGGATGGTAACAGATTCACGGACTTTGACACAGTATGTTTAATCAAGCGACAGCTTCTCATGAACATATTGTGGTAGCACAAGATCATTTCACGTGACAGTTTTTTGTCCCACGTTATCTGAAGAAGCAGTTCATAATCAGAACTGTCGGAATTACTGTATATTTGCTATCACATGCACATAATTGCAAATCATTCACTACGAAAATGATGGTCTTTGCATTGAAAAATAAAACTATAAAGATTTTTCAATGTCCAAACGTTTGAATGAATTAGGCAAGTAATGTGCGGACATTAACTTGGTATCTTAAAATATTAGTCAGCAGGTGTGTCTGATAAAAAGTTTAAAAAAATGCAATAACATCATGAAAAACTTATTGTTTTAAGCTAGCTCTGTGTGTAATAATTTTGTCAGTAAAAAGGCAGTTTACTGGACGGTCCATATAGCGTGATGTGACATTTACTCTTCCTTCTTTTCGTAGGATACGTTAGTTTAGTTTCCGTAGTCCCCGTAATAGTAAACCCTTTCTACAACGTTGAGTGTATGTACATGGATGAGAACAGACTGACAGAAGCCAGCCGTCACTGTGACAAACCACGAAACACGGGACACAATTATCTACTGCGCAAGCAGTTTGTTCCTTCGTTACTGCCGCGAGACCGGATTTAATTAAGCATGGGCCAGAGGGGCACGTGCCCAGTGCCCCTAACAAAGGGCCCCACAAACTAGGTCAACATATTTTTAGGGTTATCGGGAGACGCCGTCCAACTGAAATTTAAATATCCTCACACATGAACCCCCAGATGATGTGCATTGTTGCGAGGGTGTGAAAAGAGACGAATTTAAAGGGGCGGGGTTGTTCTCAGATTGCTCATAAATTAGCTTTTAGTTTCATAGAGGAAGCTGTGGAAAACTACATCGCTAAAATTTTCGGGCACTAAATATACTGGCAGAAAATTAACTAAATGGCGCCGAAAGAAAACAGACGAACGTTATTGTATGGAGCTCGAAATATCGATATTTTCATAGGAGTGAATGAATCTGGCCAAATTCCCGTTTTCCCTCCAGCCAGGTATCACTAATTTGGTAGTTGGAATTTCATGCGCCCTGTCAAGTCCCCCCCCCCCCTCCGTCGGGGAAAATAGTGAGCTTAGTGTGAAGGAAAACCATGGGAGTCAAGTGTATTGTATTCACAAAACACATGCAATCCAACCATGAGGTTCAATTGATCGCGAATAATTGTCGCCTCTGGACATCGTTGAAAATGACGAAAACCTTGGCTATATTCAAAATGCCGTGGTCTCAGTTTTCAAACGCGTTGTTTGTATGTGAAGAAAAAACTCATTTTATGTATACTTTATGAATTATCCTAATCGTTAAAGTGCAGTTCTAATCGGTATAAACGAAGCTCAAATGTCTTTTATAAACAAACAGACAGAAAATTTTAGCATGCTCCTCGCACAGTTAGCTGCACGGACCTACCGAGAAAAGAAAATAAAAAAAAATCATTATTATAGGAGCCTGTGATGTAGTTCCATACTCAGGCAAATAGTGCCTGGGAAGTGCCAGTTCTGATGATTTAGGAGGTGTGTTCATCCAAAATTCTTAAGCTCTTCACGCCAACCATCGGTGGCGCTCCGCTTAGAAAATGTTCTCCATTGCTTACCGATGACACAAAGGCGTCCCGCTTTGCCCAACCCTAGATCCACGCCTGAATTCTTATGCCAATTAACCCGAGAGATAACCCCACCCTTTTCTTTTTCTACAAATCTTAGTCCCTTCGCCATCACACTTTCTTTTGCATCACTTTACTCAACATGACCAAGGCCAAAGGCATGCCTTGGGCCGCGTCCGTTAAGAGTACTCA